>NRDT01000030.1:0-71805 GCA_004124955.1 Starmerella riodocensis
CGTGCGCGTCACCGTCGTTGCCGACGGCACGCTCGGCACGCTCGGTACGCTCGGCACGCTGGGCACGCTCAACACGCTCAACACGCTCGGCACAGACAAGACTGCGCCACACGCAGCCGCCACCACTGGCGGCGAACTGACGGCGCCGGGCGCAGCTGCCGGGCTCGCAGCGGGTCCGGCGGCGGGCGCAACTGCGGCAGCGACGACGGCAGCGACGACGGCAGCGACGACGGCCGCGGCCACACCCGAGCCCGAGCGCGTCGTCGGCCAGTGCGTGATGCCCTTCGCGGGCCTGCTGCAGGGGCTCCCCGAGCCCGTGCGCGCCATCCGCGAGGCGCGGAACTGTCTGTTCGAGCACGAGCTGATGTACCAGCTCATTCAGGAGGCGCGCGGCGGGCTCGCGGCGATGCGGGTCCAGCTGCACGACAGCGGCCGCGTCGTCTGCGAGCTGTTCGGCGGGCGCGTCGAGCTCGACCTCGTGGACGACGGCGGCGCGAGCAGCGACGACGACGACGCGGCGCCGGCGCTGAGCATCGCGAACCCGGCGCAGGCCATCAACTACGGCCTGCACCTGCTGCTCACCGAGCAGTTCAAAACGCGCCTCGCGCAGGACCACGCGGCGCCGGCGCCGCTGGCGTCGAAGACCGCCCACACCGCGCCGCCGCCGCCGGCCGTGCTGCAGCCCGTGCTCGCGCACCTGCACCACAGCATCCTCGTCGGGCGCACGCTCAAACTCATCCAGGTGATGCTGCCCGGCGCGCGCGTCGAGTCGCGCGCCCCGGAGAGCCCGCCGTCGCTCTACGCGCCGCCGCAGTGCGTGCTGGACGTCGACTGCGGCGACACGCGGCTCGCGCTCGACATCCGCGCGCCTAGCGACGACGGGCCCGTCGTGGTCGTCTCAACGCGCGAGAGCGGCGGCGCGGACACGCCCGGCGCAACCAGCGCCGCGGGCGCACCGCGCGGCCAGACCACGCCAATCTACGATCTCACCGAGCTCGAGCTCTGGCTGAAGTGGGCCACGCAAATGGAGCAGGCGCCGTAGCCATGTACGTCCCTAGTATTTATTCAATTGCAATATCCCACAGCTCGCGCGTGTTTGGCCGGCTCCGCGCGTTTCGGCCAGCGGCCGCTGTCCTCTCGCGCGCGCACTGTGCTGCTCACTGGCAGCATCATCGCGGGAGTGGCCTGCCCCATTGCGCGCGCCGCGCCCAAACGCAGGCCCGCGCACCTAACCCCCCATGTGGACGCTCGAGAGCGACGGCCGCGGCCGGCGCGCTCTTGTGCGCGCCGCGAGCAGCGGCGCCGCGCGCTACGCGCTCGCCGATCTCGCCGACTGCGGCGAGTTCGTCGGGGCCGTGCTCGCGTTCCGCCGCGGCGAGACGAGCGCGTCGCACGAGGTCCAGCTCCTGCACCTGCTGCGCCGCAGAGACCTCGACGACGACGAGACCGATGCAGAGGACGGAGCGGAGAATGGCGCGCGGGACGGTGCCGACGACGCGGAGCTTCTCGCCACAAGCGTTGCGCGCTGGCACGCGCTCGACGTGCTCGCCTCGCCGCTCGAGAAGAGCGCTTGCCGCGTGATGCGCGGAATCGACCACCACCGGCACCACCGCGAGAAGATCGAGGACCTCCCCGCGCCGGCGCGGCTCGACACCGTCGACGACCTGCGCGCCCTCGCCGCCGCTGTGGCAGGCCTGTTCACGCGGCCGGCCACGCCACGCAAGCGCCGCAGCCCGCGCAAGCCGTCGACGCCGCGCACGACCTATTTGAGCCGGGGCGACGGCCCGAGCGGCGCCGCGCGCGACGCGGAGAGTGGCCGTGATACGCGCGGGGGGGCGGAGAGCGGCGCCGAGAGCGGCGCCGAGAGCGACGGCGGCGACGCGTACGAGGATGAGGATATAGACGCCGAGGCCGAGCTGCTGCCGGCGCGCAAGCGCGGCGCGCGCGGCCTCGCCGACCGCCTCGCCGCGGCAACGCTGAGCTCTCCCGCCAAGCCCGCGGCACCGCTTCTACCGCCTAGCAGCGAGGCGCCCGCGTTGGCAAACTTCCTCGATCGCGCGCGAGCAGACAGCGATAAAGACGAAGACGAGGACGAAATCGAGGACGAAATCGAAAACGAGGACGCGGATGAGGCCGAGCACGGAGCAGAGGAGGGCGATGCGGACGACGCCTCGGACGGCGAGGGAACGGACGTCGATGCGGGCGGCTCGAGCGCAAGCCTGGACGCCTCCGCGCGAGAGCCCCAGCGCCGCGCGCGCAGCGGGGACGCGGCAAAGCGGCTTCCCCGCATCTCGGGCGACCGCCCTGCGGTGACGCTCGTCGACCGCGCCGTCGCTGCGCTGCACCCGGCCAGCGACCAGGCGACTCACCCGTGCCGCGACGCGCAGTACGACCAGCTGTTTGTTGCTCTTGAAAGCGCCATCGCCGCGCGCACGGGCACCTGCGTCTACGTGAGCGGCACTCCGGGAACGGGCAAGACCAGCACTATCCGCGAGGTCATCGGCCAGCTCGATCTTCGCGTGCGCGAGGGCGAGCTGCCCTCGTTCACCTTCCTCGAGATCAACGGCATGAAGCTCGTCCACCCCAACGCGGCCTACGAGCACCTCTGGGAGGCTCTCGGCCGTGGCCAGATGGCCGTCTCCAACGCCATGACGGCGCTCGAGTCCGTGTTCTCCACGGACGAGCCCCTCGACGCGCGTGGCATCATCGTGCTGCTGCTCGACGAGATGGACCAGCTCGTCACGAAGGGGCAGCAGCTGATGTACAACTTCTTCAACTGGCCCTCGCTGCCGCACTCGCGCCTCGTTGTCATCGCCGTCGCCAACACCATGGACCTCCCGGAACGCATACTCAGCAACAAAATCTCCTCGCGCGTGGGCCTCACGCGCGTCCAGTTCCCGGGATACACGCACGACGAGCTCCGGGAAATCGTGCTCCAGCGACTCGATCCGGACTACCGGTCCCTTGTCGAGGATGAGGCCATCGACTACGCGACGCGTAAGGTCGCCGGCGTGGGCGGCGACGCACGCCGCGTGCTCGACTTCGTGCGCCAGGCCATCGTCCACGCCGCCGGCCCGCGCGGGCCCGAACTGACAGCTTCGGGTGAAGCGCGCGCGCCGCCCGGAGGCCTCCCGGTGAAAACCGCACATGTCAGGGACGTCATTGTCGACTCCCAAACCGCGCCTATCAGTGTCTTCATTCGCTCGCTCGGCGTCGCAACGAAGATCCTGCTCTGCGCGTTGCTCGCTCGCATTCGGCGCACAAACAATATCGACGCGCCCTTGCACGACGTGCTAAAACAGGCAGCCCAGTTCGTCCGGGCCGCCCCGGACGCGGAAGCGCTCACTGCACATCTCTACCCGGGCAGAACAGGACGTCTCGCTTTCTTCCAGTCCGCGGTCGCGGAACTTGTTGAGAGCGGCCTGCTCGTTCAACAAGCCATAAAGGGCGAGGCCACGCCGCGCGTGCGGCTCATGGTGCCGGTTGCGGCCGTCAAAGAGCATCTGGAGTTTGACGCCGCCATCAAGGGCATGCTATAGTGCGCGGCGCCGCTCTCCCGCCTAGTTGCCAAGCGCATGGGTCCTGACTAAAATAGCAAACGGTAGCGGGCTCCAGTGGACGATCGGCCTTGCAGGAGTTCGAATGCTCGCGAGCGAGCGAGAAGATTAAGTTCCCGCGCCTTGACGCGAGGCCACGCACCTTCCCTTACAGTGTTCGAAATGCCTTTAGCCAAGTCCTCCCACTCAAAATGCATAGACCAGCCATGTACATATTTATGTGTAAATAGAAGTAGGAACTTTTTTTTTTGTTGATAAAATGTAGGGGCTTGTTGATCACCATTGTGAGTATATCACAAGTGGCTCACCCACCTCCGTGAGCTCAGGCATCTTCAGTTTCAAATCGAATGTCTTGCCAATGATGATTTTGAAGATCTTCGCTATGTTTATGCCTTGGCTGGTCGAGCAGAACACCAGTGGCGCGCGCATGGCCTTGGCGTACTTCTTGGCTTGCTCGGTGATCTCGAATTGCTCCTCATCGCTCATCTCGTAGAGTAGATCGAACTTCGTGCCGACCAGCAGCGGAACAGCAGATCGGTTGAACCCGCGCGCCTGTCGGTACCAGTTACGCACCGAGTTGAGCGTACTCTTCCGCGTAAGGTCGAACATAAATATGATTGCCGCGGCCTCGTTGCACACAATGGGAAGCATGTTGATGAACTCCCGTTGCCCACCGAGATCCCAGATAGAGAATGTGAGCTCTGTGTTCCGTATTGCGATGGTCTTCTCAAGAAAGTTGACGCCCAGCGTCTGAATGTAGTCCTCGTCGAAACTCCCGTCGCAGTATCGAACCATCAGCGAGGTCTTGCCAATCTGCGCGTCCCCAATAAGCCCCACCTTCACCTGCATCCTCTCGGCCTGAGCTTCTGCATAGTTTATGGGCAGCCCACTCGACCCGCTCCCAGCCATACGAAGACGGTTTGTCTGCTCAGCTTCCTCTCACCTCGGACCAAACTTGCGAGCGCCGCTGTCGAGACAGCCCTTACCCGTACTTAGTGAGTAAACACACACTACACCAGGCCGACTCGCCAAGCTACCATGCCCACGACACCTGTAAATGTAGACCGTATCCAGTGTATCGCGGCCACGATCGCGTCGACAATGTCAGATCCTAACGTGGTAAGTTACATGGGCAGATTCCACCCGCCTGCCTCCCTATGAGCTTATTTGTAAACACTCTGCAGCTATGATTAACGCATTGTTGGTCGAAAAACCATCTCTCATTTATCGTTTAGTGAAGAAGAATCACCTTATCAACTCATTGAGTTTTCTCAGTGTCGTGAAACCCAGAGAGGGGCATCACTTGCCTACCCCAGATGTATGAGCCAGTTTACTGAAAGTCATGTAGCGCCTCTAAGAGTGTGAGGCTCACCGTTTGCGCGTCTGCAATACACTGTCGCGTTTCATCCATCGGCAGCTGATTACTGCAAACTGAGCTCGTATATATGCATTGCCATATGATTTCGGCAGAACAAGCTAGACTAGGAGTTAGCCTTAAATATATAAAATTCAACTGAGTTGATGCCCATGGTATAAAATGCACTTTTGAAACTTACATTGGTCCTCACACAAGGCCGTTGAAAACCTTCTCATGGTGGATGAATGATTGACCGCAACGTCCTTCTGCATGTCTACAATTTGGCGCGTCTCTCTCGCCATGACGTCAGTCACCGCTACAATCATTGTCCATCGAAGCTATGCTTCTAGACGATCATTCTTGACTATGTGATGATCCCGAACGCAACGAAGATCCAACGGTCGGGTTTAACTCAGCATACTCACACTTAGCTATGTAAGAAACTCGTTGTCTATTCAGCATCCTGTGCGATAAAAGGTCACATGGTTATGTGTCCAATAAATTCCCGCGAGCCGGAGGCACCACCTGATATCTACACCCCTGCATGGCCTACCCTTGGTTTCTGCCGCACAGGATCGTGTTTTGAGAATTTTCAAGTGAAGCCATAGATGCAAGAATGTGTACAGAACTACTCAGGCTAGTCCGAAGTGAAAGTAGGGAGGGGATGGCTGATCATCTGGGCTCAAGCCGTCTCATCAGAGGTGTCGTCAGGTGGTTTGAGTGCCATCGTGGGTACGACATAAATTGTTTTGTCCACCTGTCGATCGACCAGTAAGACGCGGCGTTTTTTCTCGAATTTCCCGGTATCTGTCGTCATTATTGTGACTTTTGCAATCAGCTTGAACCGTCAGGGCAAGTGTTGCATCAACCCTTTTCTCTATTCGAGATAACAAATGCATTCCGCCCTGGCAAAAAAACCCGCTAAACACTTCTGATGACGGTCAAATGCTGCACAGACAGTAGTCGAGAAAGCACGGTGGTTTTTAAAATCTAGACATGTCTAAAATGCCTCAACTATACCAAGGCTGCAAATACAATTCTTACTTAGCCGGATTTTAGCTTGGACCTTCATTGGTGCATACGGGGCTAGGTTTCGGACTTTCTTATGTACTTGCGTAGATCGCGCTATGAACCACTCGGCAATTATCCAATGATTTGTTATTCAGGAATGGTCCTTTCCAATTCTTGAGCTCGGGAAAACAAAAGAAGCGCGCTCTCGCCTGACGGTTTAACTCGTGGTGGGCCTAACTCTCAAATACTCAGGCTACCACAATCACAGCTTCTGGTGCCCGTTTGGATCTCATTTTAATTCGTGAGTAAAATAGGGCTCTAATCTCGCATAATTCAAGGCTAGGGGCCGACATCTGATCACGCCTATCAGTTGCGTTATCTTAGAACTTGTGGCATCATATAAATGGACGAAAATGTCCTCGTCGGAACATTGGAAAATCGATCGACCCTTTCAAAAATGAGTTTGTCCTCTTCGAATGGATCCGATCCTAAGGATGGGGGTCTGTTCAAAGAGAAGCATGGAGAGACAATCACAGACTTGTCTCACCTTGGTCAAGTCGAGCACTTTGCGAATGGAAGTTTCTCCGAAGAGGATATCGAGATCATATCTTCCCACATCGATGATCACTCCGTCGAAGAAGCCAAAACAATTGTAGCGAACGCAGTAAGTTTACACGATGGCGATGTGTGCTTATCTCAAACATATTACATGCACTTGCGAGAACTTCTGGAGGGCTCACAGGAAAATCAGTCCGAAGAAGAATGGGAGGCACTGCTCAAGTTCGATGCTTTCTTGATCCATGACTGGTCAATCTATCCTGAAGTCAGGTCTGTTACAAGGCCAATCGATGAAGAGGAGTTCGAGGAATATGAGAACATCAGAATGTACCTCACAACTATTCTTTGGTCCTGCGCTGGCTCCGTCTTGGCCACATTCTTCGGCGTCCGATTCCCCACAATTTCCATCAATGGTGTAGCCCTACAAATTCTGCTGGCCTACACAGGTAAAGCATTTGCTTACATTCCCAACTTCTCGTTCCCTGTCGGATTTGGCAGAAGAGTCACTTGGGGCAAAGGAAAGTGGAATTACAAGGAGCAGATGCTATCGACGTGTGCAATGGGCACCGGCAACCAGGTCCCCTACTCCCAGTACGTTATACTCGCAATGGCTAATGACAATTTCTTTGGATTCAAGGAGGTCAAGGGGAACTTCGGATTCACAATCATGCTCACGCTCGCCTCTAATCTCATGGGATTTGGACTGGCCGGACTCTTCCGTGTGTTCCTGGTTTACCCTGTGAGAATGATGTGGTACGGCGTGCTTCCCACTATGAGATTATCTCGAGCACTTGTTGATACAGAAGAAAGGGAGAACATCAATGGCTGGAAGCTGAAGGGCTGGGAGTTCTTCTGGCTCTTCAGTTTCATCCAGTTTGGCTGGTACTGGATCACTGATTTCGTGTTCCAGTTCCTGAGCACTTTCGATTGGGTTGCCTGGATAGCCCACAAGAACAACAATATGCTCGCCATTTGCGGAGTGAATGGAGGCCTGGGCATTAACCCCTGGCCAACGTTTGACTTCTCCGTTGCACAACCTACAGCTATGATTACACCGTTTTTTGCGACGGTATCAGTACTGTTGGGAATGGGTCTTTCTGTTTGGGTAATCATCGGAATGTGGTACACTAACATCAGTTGGACTTCTTACCTCTCCATCAACATCAACACTCTCTACGATAATCAGGGCAATCCTTTCAATGTCACTAGGGTCCTGGACAGCAAGAACAACCTAGATGTGGAAGCCTACGAGAGCTACTCGATGCCTTTCTGGTCGGCTGGTGCATTGGTGTCCTACGGTTCTTTCTTCACATTTTACCCTGCAATGATTGTATATGCGATTTTGAATTACAGTGATGTTCTTCTCTATTCGTGCAAGATTTTTTTCGCAACGATCATTCACCCGACGCGTGTCCTGAACAGCTTCGACGACAGATTCACGCGATCGCAGAGAAAGTACAAGGAGGTGCCTGAGTGGTGGTATCTTTGTTTCCTCGTCGCTTGCATAGCCCTCAGCATAGCCACCGTCGAGCACTATGCGTTCAGTAACACCCCTGTTTGGACTATTTTCTTCGGTATCGGGCTGTCCGCGGTATTCATGGTACCTTGTGGAGTGCTTTTTGCCACGACAAATCAGCAGGTTGTGATCAATGTTCTATATGAGTTGGTTATTGGTCTTACGGTTCAGGGCAACGCCTCCGCACTTATGGTGGCCAAAGCCTTTGCAACAAACTTTATGGTCGACGCTGACAGCTTCATCTCGAATTTGAAAACGGCACACTACTGCGGTCTTGCGCCGCGCGCAATGTTCAGAGCCCAGATCATTAACTGCATTGCCAATTCTTTTGTGCAGTCCGGCTTAATTGTCTGGCAGTCCACCGACGGGGCCATCAAGGATCTCTGTAGCATGGAACTGGCCACTACTAACAAGTTCGACTGTCAGGATGTTCGCACGTACTTCAACGCAGCTGTGCAATGGGGTACAATCGGTCCGCGCCGCGTGCTTCGAGATCTGTACCCCCGCATGAGATGGACATTCCTTATCGGCGCACTGTATCCGATTCCCTTCTGGCTTGCGCGCCGATTTATTCTTACGAAAGCTCGCGCAGAGGGCTGGTCCGCAGCCAAGGAAGGTGCCTCCAGGTTCCGAAATTCTGCATTTGTCCGCTACTTCGTTGGATGGGAGTGGCTTAATGGATTTAATGAGCTGGTAGTGCTCAGCGGAGCCATTCAGTGGGCGCCGTACAACTTCATGTACTACTGGCCCTGGTTGTATATTGGAGGGTTCTTCCAAGCCTTCTTGCCTCGGTACTACCCGCGATGGTGGCAGAAATACAACTACCTGCTATATGCGGCGATCAGTGTGGGCTACTCATACGCCGGTCTTATCATGTTCTTCGCTACTCAATACAAGCATATTGCAGCGATAGACTGGTGGGGCAACGACGCAGCACTCAACCTGGCGTCGACTCCGCGTCTGCCTGTTCCTGCCGAGGGGACTTTCGGACCTAAATCATGGACCTGAGCATCAGTCCCTTAGGGTTCCGGGAAGAGCATGGATCTGGCGATTGTAGTCGGGCGCACCTCATACGACTTTGTAAGGAATGTGTCAGGCAGCCTTCAAGTCGGGGACAACAAGGTGTCAGTAGAACCATTTCCGCATCAACCCTTATCTCGAAACGAATTTCGCGATGATTGCGTGATTCAACTGCGCGCGCCACGCCTAACCCGAGCCGGCGAGCCTTGCGGTCCCACCAGAGTTGGCGTATCCGATAGTCGACCACAGCGTTCTAGACTAGAGGAGAGTTTCCGGGCCCACACCCATGTCTATCCGCAACATCTGCGATTGTCATTGAAAAGTTATCACATAGTTGAGCGATATTGTTACGGAAGAATGCTGGGCTAGGTTTTGTGCAAAAAACCCACTCGATGGTTGTAAGTCTCATCGGAGAAATGCTGCGAGGCAAAGGTCGTAAGCGCGAACCCGAGCGAAATACGGGCCGGGGTACCTACCAACGTGCTTGGAAAATTCTCCAGAAGCTCGCTATCTTTGAAAGCTGCTCTGCCGTAATCTTATGTTAGCATCGTGAAGTACCTATAAACTTATGCACTCAATGCAATAGAGATAACAGGCCGGGTAGGGCTGTTATCTCGCTCTGTCGGTGGCTAGGGTATATCCCCTGAGTCACGTAGTGACTATCAGCAGCAAGCGGAGAGCCATATAAACTGCCAGCGTCCAGGCTGCGACCGGATATTGGGGTCAAAAATTCAACCGGATGAGCACGTCGTCCTTTGATGAGATTGATCCCAAAAGCGGCACAGTTCTCAGTGCGAAACATCATGGTGAGAAAGCAGTAGATCTTAACCACCTCCATCAGGTCGAACACTTCTCAAATGGCAGCTTTTCCGCGGAAGATATTGAAATTATCGCGTCACACATTGATGACTACAGCGTTGAGGAAGCGAAGACTATCGTTGCCAACGCAGTGGAGCTACATGAAGGTGATCTGTGCTTGAGGCAGGATTATTATCTCCATCTGCAAAATCTCCTGGAAGGCCCTGATCAGTACGAGAATGAGAACGAATGGGAGGCTATCCTCAAGTTCGATGCATTCTTGATTCACGACTGGTCAATTTACCCTGAGGTGCGATCAGTCACACGGCCTATTGATGAGGAGGAATTTGAAGAGTACGAGAATATCAGAGTGTATCTCACCACCATAGTGTGGTCATGCGCCGGTTCTGTGCTTGCGACCTTCTTTGGAGTCCGTTTCCCGCCTATATCTATCAACACGGTAGCGCTGCAAATCCTTCTTGCGTACACAGGAAAGGCTTTGGCTTACATCCCGAGCTTCTCTTTTCCCGTAGGCTTCGGGAGAAGAGTCACTTGGGGCAAAGGCAAGTGGAACTATAAGGAACAGATGCTGTCATCGTGTGCGATGGGAGTCGGCAATCAGGCGCCTTACTCTCAAAGTGTCATCCTAGCGATGGCTAATGATAACTTTTTTGGCTTCAAGGAGGCGAAAGGCAACTTTGGTTTCACTATCATGCTCACTCTAGGTTCAAACTTGATGGGCTTTGGACTGGCCGGTCTGTACAGGGTGTTCCTTGTGTATCCAGTACGGTTGGTCTGGTATAGTGCCTTGCCAACTTTGAGACTTTCAAGGGTCCTGGTGGAAAGCGAACAACGCGAAAACATCAATGGCTGGAAGTTGAAGGGATGGGAGTTTTTCTGGCTGTTTAGCATAGTCCAATTCGGATGGTACTGGATCACCGATTTCGTGTTCCAGTTTTTGAGCACTTTTGATTGGGTGGCTTGGATTGCCCACAAGAACAACAATATGCTTTCCATTTGCGGTGTCAACGGAGGACTGGGTATCAATCCCTTCCCGAGCTTTGATTTCTCGACCTTCCTCCCTACTGCCCTCATTCAGCCGTTCTTCTCGACATTTTCTCTTCTACTTGGCATGGGAATCTCCGTGTGGGTAATCATTGGCATGTGGTACACAAACATCAGTTGGACCTCATATCTATCCATTAACACCAACACGCTCTATGATCGGACGGGAGCCCCCTATAACGTCACAATGGTGTTGGACAGCAAAAACAATCTGGATAAGCAAGCCTACGAGAGTTACTCGATGCCGTTCTGGTCGGCTGGCGCGCTGGTCTCCTACGGTTCGTTCTTTGCCTTTTACCCAGCAATGATCATGTACGCAATCTTGAACTACAGTGACGTGCTCTTGTATTCGTTCAAAATCTTTTATCAGACGGTCATACACCCAGCGCGGGTACTAAAAAGTTTCGATGACCGCTTCACTCGGGCTCAGCGCAAATACAAAGAGGTCCCGGAATGGTGGTACCTGTCCTTCCTCGTGATTTGTATCGCGATTAGCATAGCCTGCGTGGAGCACTACAAGTTCAGCAACACGCCTGTCTGGACCATTTTCTTCGGTATCGGGCTTTCTGCGGTCTTTATGATCCCTAGTGGTGTCTTGTATGCCACCACCAATGTACAGGTTGTGATCAACGTCCTTTACGAGCTTGTCATTGGTTTAACGGTCGAAGGTAATGCTTCGGCACTCATGGTCTCAAAAGCATTCGCCACCAACTTCATGGTTGAGACCGATTCATTCATTCAGAATCTCAAGCTGGCTCATTACTGTGGATTGGCGCCTCGTGCTATGTTCCGAGCACAGATCATCAACTGCATCGCCAATTCTTTTGTACAGTCCGGACTTATGGTTTGGCAGTCCACCGACGGCGCTATCAAAGACCTCTGTAGTCCAACTGCCACTACAAGCAAGTTCACATGCCAAAGCACACGCACATATTTCAATGCGGCAGTCCAGTGGGGCACAATTGGGCCTCGTCGTGTCCTTAGTGACTTATATCCCCGCATGAGATGGACGTTCCTGCTCGGCGCACTATTCCCCATCCCCTTCTGGTTGTTGCGTCGCTTCGTGTTGACGACAGCTCGTCGTAACAAGTGGAGTGCTCCCAAGGAAGGCGCCTCGAGGTTCCGTAATAGCTTCATTGTGCGATACTTTGTTGGTTGGGAGTTTTTGAATGGCTTCAACGAGCTGGTCGTTCTCAGCGGTGGCATCAACTGGGCACCGTACAACTTCATGTACTACTGGCCATGGTTGTATCTTGGCCTGTTATTCCAGGTGTATCTCCCACGATACTACCCACGCTGGTGGCAGAAGTACAACTACCTTCTCTACGCGGCGATCAGCGTTGGGTATTCTTACAGTGCTCTCATCGTTTTCTTTGCAACCGACTACAAACATATCGCAGCAATAGATTGGTGGGGAAACGATGCAGGTATTTCACTGTCACCCGTCCCGCGTTTCGACCCACCCGCAGATGGGTTTGGTCCAACACACTGGTCTGCATAGTCGAGCATTGTAATATTACCTATCTCTACTTCTCGACGCATAATTTAGTCAGGTGAGGGTTCGTCAATGACGTTGCTCAACCCGTCAGGAGTCATTACGAGCTTAATGATAAAAAAGGGTAGTCAGGAGCACAGCTTCGCCTTCCTCACAAGAAGTTCGGGCCTGCTTGAAAATTCGATGATCCTGGCGGGTGATATATTTAGCTGGGCTCCGCACCTAATGACGGAAGTTCATCCTCCCACCTATCAGTGAAAGATTGCGAGCCTCCCTTCAGATCGAGTTCTCTGTATTGTGACGAATTATCTATCTTCTGCCCCGCTGCTTATCGTTACGTGGGCTCGCTAAGAGAAGCTTTCCTTTCCGATATCTTGTGTCAGGTCAATCAGAAACACCATGTGACTACCCCTTGTTAAAGACAGAAGACCTTTAAAAGGACGGAGAAGCAAAAAGGCGTGGCCTACGTGATTCGTTGGAAGGCTAGAGTTCTCAGCATGCATAATCTTCATCGGATCTAACGGTCGTCTTGTGTGCCTGCGGGGAGCGTGCATTTGGAGGAGTGATCTAACGTTCTCCCGTGCGATTTTAGATGTGGGTAGGGCTATAATCTTGCATCTGTATGGGCTAGGGGGGGGAGCTATAAGTCACGCGGCTTCCATGCATGATTGATTCAGAGATGTACTGTATATAAAATGAAGTCTATAAAAGTGGTTGCGAGCACAGACACTGTCTTCAAACATGAGTACATCGTCTCTTGATGAGTCGAATCCACCGTTCGATAAGATCTTGGATGAGAAACAGGGAGACAAAGCTGTAGATCTGGCTTATCTTAGCCAAATCGAACATTTTGCCAACGGTAGCTTTTCTGCTGAAGACATTGAAATAATTGCTTCGCATATAGATGACTATACTGTTGACGAAGCTAAGGCAATTGTTGCTGACGCCGTGGAACTCCATAGAGGCGATCTCTGTGTGAGCCACAGCTACTACCAACACTTGCAAGCACTTCTGGAAGGGCCTCATCAATACGAAAGTGAGGATGAATGGCAGGCTTTTCTCAAGTTTGATGCTTTCCTGATTCACGACTGGTCGATATATCCGGAAGTTAGATCAGTTACCAGGCCTATCGATGAGGAGGAATTCGAGGAGTACGAGAACATTCGGATGTACCTCACAACCATCCTGTGGTCCTGTGCTGGCTCTGTTCTCGCAACGTTTTTTGGTGTTCGTTTCCCTTCAATCACCATCAACGGTGTAGCCTTGCAGATCCTGCTTGCATACACGGGTAAAGCATTTGCTTTTATCCCGAACTTTTCGTTCCCGGTTGGATTTGGAAGGAGAGTGACTTGGGGCAAAGGAAAGTGGAACTATAAGGAACAGATGCTCTCATCTTGCGCCATGGGGACCGGCAATCAGGCGCCATATTCACAGTCAGTCATAATAGCCATGGCTAATGATCAATTCTTTGGGTTTAAGGAAGCGAAAGGGAATTTTGGTTTTACCGTGATGTTGACACTCGGAACAAATCTCATGGGTTTTGGACTCGCTGGTCTGTTCCGAGTCTTTTTAGTCTATCCGGTCAGACTTATCTGGTATGGCACGCTTCCGACTTTGAGGCTGTCTCGAGTTTTGGTCGAGGACGAGAAGCGAGAGAATATCAATGGCTGGAAGTTGAAGGGCTGGGAGTTCTTTTGGATATTCAGCTTTCTTCAGTTCGGCTGGTATTGGATCACAGATTTTCTGTTCATATTCCTTAGCACATTCGACTGGGTCGCCTGGATAGCTCACACGAACAACAATATGCTCTCCATATGTGGCGTTAATGGAGGTCTGGGAATCAATCCGTTCCCTAGCTTCGACTTCTCGATTTTCTTGCCAGTGCCATTGATCCAGCCGTTTTTTTCTACTTTCTCGACTCTATTAGGAATGGGTATCTCTGTCTGGATAGTCATTGGAATCTGGTACTCCAATATAAGCTGGACATCCTATCTTTCGATAAACACGAATACCTTGTACGACAACACAGGCGAAAGATTCAATGTTACGAAAGTGCTGGATGACAACAACAATCTTGACAAGCAAGCTTACGAGAATTACTCGATGCCATTCTGGTCGGCAGGAGCGCTAGTTTCGTACGGCTCTTTTTTCGCGTTTTATCCTGCGATGATCATGTACGCCATCTTGAATTATGGTGATGTCCTGCTTTATTCGTTCAAGATATTTTATCGTACTATCAGACATCCGTCTCAAGTGCTCAAGAGTTTTGATGACCGATTTACACGAGCTCAACGCAAATACAAGGAAGTTCCCGAATGGTGGTATTTGACCTTTCTTGTTGTGTGCATTGCGATCAGCATAGCCACTGTGGAACACTACAAATTTAGTAACACACCAGTATGGACCATATTCTTCGGCATTGGACTTTCTGCAGTGTTCATGATCCCCTGCGGTGTGCTTTACGCAACCACGAATACGCAAATTGTCATTAATGTGCTATACGAGTTGGTCATTGGTTTGGCCATTGAGGGTAATGCTTCAGCCCTCATGGTGTCGAAAGCGTTTGCTACCAACTTTATGGTGGATGCCGACAATTTTATTAGCAACCTGAAGCTAGCGCACTACTGCGGCCTTGCGCCCCGCGCTATGTTCAGGGCGCAAATTATCAATTGCGTCGTCAATTCCTTCGTTCAATCTGGGCTGATGGTCTGGCAGTCGAATGATGGCATCGAAAATTTATGCAGCCCGGAGCTCGCCAAAACAACCAAGTTTACCTGCCAGGAAACGCGTACGTACTTCAACGCAGCGGTCCAGTGGGGTACGATTGGGCCTCGTCGTGTATTGAGTGACCTGTATCCCCGCATGAGATGGACCTTCCTGCTTGGCGCACTATTTCCAATACCATTTTGGGCGCTGCGACGCTTCATTCTCACCAAAGCTCGAAAAGAGAAGTGGGGGGAGCCGAAAGAAGGTGCCTCTAAGTTCCGAAATAGCGCAGTCGTGCGATACTTTGTGGGATGGGACTTTCTCAATGGCTTCAACGAAATTGTTGTACTCAGCGGTGGTATAAATTGGGCGCCATACAATTTCTTGTACTACTGGCCTTGGATGTATCTTGGCTTATTCTTCCAGGTTTACCTTCCGCGATATTTTCCGCGCTGGTGGCAGAAGTATACCTATCTTCTCTATGCCGCAATTAGCGTTGGTTACTCATACAGCGCCCTCATTATGTTTTTTGCAACGAGCTACAACCACATAGCTGAAGTGGACTGGTGGGGGAACAATGCAGGAATCTCACTGTCGCCGAAGCCTCGCTTGGAGGTGCCTCCGGAAGGCTTCGGCCCGAGACATTGGACAGCGTAATCTACTCTGTGTTCTACTTATAGCAGCCAGTCTAGTATTGACTTTAATCAAACTAATTATACTAAGATCTATAGTTCTTAGCTGCCTAAATTAGCTTTCCAGTTCTATTGGCAATGCCAGTGGTTACTACACATTTCACACACAGGCTTCCAAAATAATGGAAATTTCGCGCGAAAGCATTGCGCGTGCGGGCTGCCGCGGCTGGTTCGCTCAGATGGTTACGAACAAGAGGTATCGCCGCTCCCAGGCTCACAGGTCAGCTTGGGAGATAACCTAGCGGTGCTCATCCCTCTGGCGACGCGTACGATCTGCCTTTCACATTTTGGGGTGTGAATCTGGGCGTACACGGAGATGAATTTGGCAGAGTTGGTCTCGCTAGACAGAAATACATGGCCAAACAAAGCGTGCCTCAACTAGGGTGTCCCTTGCTAAGAACCTGGCAATCGCGCGTCCTCAAGGCACTGAATAGGTAGCCAATATAATGACTTAACTCAGGTTAGTCAACGCTCTCAAAAATTGTCCATGCTGTAAGTACCAGTGACTGAGACCGCGCGGTCAAAATAGACTAGTCGCAGTTACGACCTTCAGCAAGGGATTGAGGGATGCGCTCAGCTCATGAGTCACCAGCCAGTACATCCGATTTATAGCGTCCCGCTAGACAAGGCTGGGCTTTCGCCAAAAAAAAAACACGGCCTGTCCAGGTGCCAGGCTCCTCGTGAGCTGAGACCGGCTCGTAAGGATTACTTGACGTTCGGGGTCTTATGGTGTGCAAGCGATGTGGCAGGCTTGTGAGTTTGTAGCTTTATCTACAGTCGCTGCGTGATTTGATTACTAGGAGTTCCAGCGCCTTCAGCTGGGCTGCGCGCCTAGTAAGCCGACACCGCACGCACGCCGGCGTCGGCCGCTTGTCAGTCATTTTCAACCTCGCCGGTATCGGACCGCGATCGCGGGCCCCGAACCCTGCCCGTATCGGGGGCGTATAAATACCGCACCGACCAGCTAGTAGATATTTTCTGTCATCTTTCAAATTTTTCAGTCATGTCGGCCAGATATCTGATCTCTCGCGCTAACCAGCAGTTTCTTCGCCGCGCTGCAGCTGCGCCATCGGCTCGCGCTGCCGCTCGCTCATTTTCCGTCCTGAGCTCTCAGATCACGGCGCGACGCAGCCCTAGCGCTGTATCTAACACACCGTTCGCCTCGCGTGGCGTGAAGAATATCGCCTTTTCGGAGGACTACGGTCCTGAGACGGTTTATGAGCGTGCTGACTGGCCGCTTGAGAAGCTTCAGGACTACTTCAAGAACGACACATTTGCCTTGATCGGCTACGGTTCTCAGGGCCACGGGCAAGGCCTCAACCTTCGCGACAACGGGCTTAACGTCATTGTGGGCGTGCGTAAGAACGGCGCATCGTGGAAGCAGGCCGTCGAGGATGGCTGGGTGCCGGGCGAGACTCTATTCGATGTCAATGAGGCTGTCGACCGCGGCACGATTGTCATGAACTTGCTGAGTGATGCTGCCCAGAGCGAGACCTGGCCTGCTCTTGCGCCCAAAATTACCAAGGGAAAGACTCTCTACTTCTCTCACGGTTTCAGCCCCGTGTTCAAGCAGCTCACGAAGGTGGAGCCCCCCAAGGATGTCGACGTCATCCTGGTAGCGCCGAAGGGCAGTGGCCGAACCGTTCGCACGCTTTTCAAGGACGGCAGAGGCATCAACTCCT
Source organism: Starmerella riodocensis (assembly GCA_004124955.1). Lineage (NCBI taxonomy): Eukaryota > Fungi > Ascomycota > Dipodascomycetes > Dipodascales > Trichomonascaceae > Starmerella > Starmerella riodocensis. Next base: position 17,458 of record NRDT01000030.1, read on the forward strand.
CATATGCCGTGTGGCAAGATGTCACCGGCAAGGCGGAGGAGAAGGCTATCGCGATGGCCATCGCTGTCGGCTCTGGCTACGTCTACCAGACCACGTTCGCCAAGGAGGTCCACTCGGATCTTTACGGTGAGCGTGGCGCTCTCATGGGCGGTATCCACGGCATGTTCCTCGCGCAGTACGAAGTTCTCCGTGCGAATGGCCACTCCCCCTCTGAGGCATTCAACGAGACTGTCGAGGAGGCTACACAGTCTCTTTACCCTCTCATTGGCAAGTACGGTATGGACTACATGTACGATGCGTGCTCAACTACCGCTCGACGCGGTGCTCTTGACTGGTCGCCCCGCTTCAAGGCAGCTCTGAAACCTGTCTTCGAGGACCTGTACCGCTCCGTCAAAACTGGTGAGGAGACTCAGCGCTCGCTGGACTTCAACTCTCAGAAGGACTACCGCGAGAAGCTCGAGAAGGAGTTGCAGGACATTCGCGACCTTGAAATCTGGCGTGTTGGCAAGGAGGTGCGAAAGCTTCGCCCTGAAAACCAATAAAAGATTAGAGTTCCGAAGCACTTGGGATCAAAAAGTAAAAGTTCTTGCACGGTCATCTTTAGGGCCTGAACGTACACATATATACTTATTTTGCTCGAATCCTCGGGCAAGTTCGACCACGTTGAATTAATTTGAGTATACCAAACAGTCGCAAACTTTCCAGGCGAGTTCCGCGGCCCTAATAAGACGTTTAGGTTACTTGAGGAACCACGCAGAAGACGTAAACTAACTTCGGTAGCGCTGTTCAATGCGAGGCATTTAAAATTCGGAGCATAAGGGGCTTCCAAGGGAGCTATCACCTCCTATTAGAAACCCCTTTTAGTTAGCGTGTGCTGGAGAGCATCAGTCTTCTTATGTTCACCATCCTTAGCAGCCTTTCACGTTTATTTACAGCGTACCTGCCCTCTAATCTTGGCAATGATCTTGGGCGCTCTATGAGGGGCCTTAGCGAGGACGTCCAGTCTTTTATTATCAGGAAGGACAACCACAATCCACGTGTGACCAATGTTTTTGATGACATCGGGAATCATATTTACCAAGTCGAGGAGTCTCGCGGCTTTTCGAAGAAGACCTGGAGAATCATTGACGCACGTGCTGGGGAGTTGAGAGCATCCTTTACTATTGGGTTTTTGCATCGGCAAGTTCATCTACATGCAGTGGGAACCGTGTCTATGTCTTTAGGTCGGGGCATAACCGGTAAGCTGCATCGTTATTTCTACGACGAACATGGGCAACTGTTTTCGTGGAACAGACGATCGAACTTTCTCGACAGCATTTCAAGCTTGGGAGAGAAAATGGGGGAGAGACGCTGCAGAGTGGCACACATTCATCAGTTGCGAAAGGGGTCTTATGAATGGGAGCTTCTTGTAGACTCTTCGAAGATAAACGTCGTTCTTGCGCTAGCATCCGCGCTAGTTTTTAGCAGAACGGAGGCCGTAAGGAACAACGTAGCTATTCCCGGTTCGCGACGCAGCTTGCGTCAGTGCACAAGCGGTCGCAACACTTTGAGCCAAACTATGAAATCGGCACCAAAAGAAGCAGCGTTGAGCAGCACCTTGCACTTAGCCGATCCGGCTGTATGCTTCACTAATAACGACATCGATCGCTTGAGGGTATTCGAGCGCAAAGCGTCAAATTCCGAGCCCCGAGAGTTTTTCAATCCTCCCGCGTTTCTCGAAGATATAGCGTTTAGGCAAAAAAAGAGGCAGGGCGTTTAGGCTATAACAGTAACTTCACGGTGCAAGCCTTCTGGCTGTTTGAAGCTGGCCAAGAGACTGCAGAGTAGGTGTCATAGACTAACTTTATCGAACTTCACGCCATTTACTCTGCCTCCGCGCATCGCCTCTTTTACCTCATTCGCAAACCGCACAGGGTCATGCTGAAACGACTCCGCGGCATCGCGGTTCAAGAAATCATTCTTGTTGGGCTCGAGGAAAAGAAACTGAATCCCCATTGCAATGTGGTTCAAAGATAGAACGGGTTTCCAGTCCTCTCTAAGTATATTCAGACAGAGAGCGCCATCGTAGTCCACATTTGGATGCCAGATTTTCTCCCGAAGTACAACCTTAGGGGGCTCTATAGGATATTGGGCATTGATCCGAAAATCGAAAGTAAACAGGCCGCCCTTGTATAAGCCCACTTTCGGAGCGTAAGTCAACGAGAAGGCCATTAAGTTCGTTGGATCCTCAAAATCCACGCGCATTTCCTCTGGTAGCTCCAAATGGTCAAGATCATCCTGGACGCGCAGTTGAGCCGAGGAAACTGAGCTGGAGCGAGCCTCCTTCTGCGCGTCCGCAGCCTGCTTTAATTCCCATATCTTTAGCATAAGTGCTTAAGCGGAGCAACTCAGTTACGAGTAACGGTTAAAGTCACCTTCTCGTAGTATCTTATGTTAGGAGGCGCCAACACGCTTCAATTACCGAGGTTGAAGCAAGAAGAAGTGAACTGCCTTGCTTAGCGTTTGATAAATTCGTCCGCTCTTCTCGATACTAATACGGTAGCTCTATATAAATAGATATGCTTGCGAATCACTGCTCATTTGGTTTACGGGCGTTGCAGGCCACGATCTTGATCTTGTCGGCAGAGACCTGCTCACCGTCCTCCATCTTGAAGATCACATCTTTCACGAGAAATGTCCAGACATCGTCACAGCAGCGGTAGGTCTGCAAGTGGCCTTTGAGTGAACACCGTGCCTTGATGGTATCGCTAAGGTTGTCCGTCATCGCCCGATCGAAGTGACCCAATATTCGATGAGCCATCTGTGGCTCGATGTAAGAGTCACTGATCAATTCGTCAAGCGCCTCGGCAAGAGCCCATCCGATACTACTTTGGCGATAGATCTCGTAGTAGGGAGTGCCGCTACTCATTGTGGCGTGGCTCTATACGGAACAACAACTAAATGGTTGTCCTTGGTATGAAGATGATGTGTCATCAGCACCTTTATCCTCTATACTCGCAAACAACGCTGACCTTGATAAGATATGGCTGACTTGACGCCATCTACCTTGGAGCTCGAGTGTTCGCCGGGACTCGCCGCAGAGGGCTCCGTTACAGTCCGTTTATGATTAGCGCATATGAAACAACTATTTTTATGGAGTTCAAGATATGAATTATGCATAAAACCGCAAATAGCTGCGTAGGTATCTGAGGCAGGATCACGAAAGACATAGAGAGAAGAACTGGTCAAAAGCTTTATCCAGTCTTGCCGATGATCCAACTTTCTGGTGCAAAGAAGCACCATTGCACCTGACTTCGATCTACCACGACTTGCACTTTCTCGGTTGGCCTGACGAGCCCGGTCATCTTCGCGGCCTATATCCGAAAGCCTTGATAAGACGGGTTTGTTAATTAGTGTGGAAGATCGAGGTGGCGGCCAAAGGAGCGCTCCTCTGAAACGCCTTGGGTGCTGATCGGTCCACTTGGTGCTGGCTCTGGGGTTCTCGCGTCACTACGCGCAGACTCGGGCTCGTCTTCCTCGTCGTGATAATCACCCTCTTCATCGTCATGGGCGGCCTCCCGGCCCTGTCTCGATACCAACCAGACTAGCCCAAAAACGAGTCCGCTAGCCAGCACGAGACCAATGAGAACGCCAACTATGGCGTACGTTCCCTTGTTCAAACCGAACCGGATCGGAACGATCCACTGAGGATTGATGTGACGATCGATGAACATGACGGACGAGCCGTCGTTAACAGCTCCGTTCGTATCACCTGTCTCGTAGATGAGGACTCTTTGTCCGCTCGTCGCTGATGCGGGACTCAGTCCCCACAGCTTACCGAATGCTCCTATTGCTTGTACTTCTAACATCTCGCCAGCGAGGGTTTCAGCATTTTGACCATCTTGTAGGACTTCAATAGGGTTATCGGGAATCAAGTGTAGTTTCAGCATGGTTTGTAATTTCTTGGCATCAGTGGCGACAGTGTAATTGTTCTTTCTCAAATCTTTGGTCGGTGGTACGAGAATCGTAAAGTTGGCCGCCGGTTCAAGCACATCATCCATCCCTGCCGCCCGCAAAAGCTCGAGGAAGTACTTTCGTCCCCCCGATCTGATTAAATCGCTTGTGGATACCTCCAGATCTCGAGGTAAAGGGACGGTGTTGACAATGTGAGCGACTCCGTTATCAAATAAAGCATCAGTACTTTCTGTTTCGATATGTGTGTCCAGCTCCGAGTTGTTCAAGCGGAACTGGTGGAGCTGAGGATTCCAGGATATGTCTGTCGGGAGGCCAGAAAATTGCTTCACACTTGCGCTGCTAGAATCCGAATAGAAAGGAGCCTGCAAAATGAGATTGTCAAAGACTCGTGCTAACGCTTTTTCATTGCTATCCAAATACCCCTTCAAGAGCATGTTTTTCTCCCATGCATCTCTCGTGGGCACAAATACAGTCCAGCTTTTCGAAAATGGCAGCTGCAGCCGGTTCAGCTTGTCAAGGAAGGAAATAGAAAATGACGAGATGAGCATAGGTCCCAGGGCCATGGTCAGGCTCGGCGGCGCCGTGAGCGTTTCCTCGCTTGTGTAAAATGTATTGTTGCCCCACTGGTACACATCCGGACCAAGCACCTCCCAGTTTAGAGTCATTGCACCACTGTTGCGGCGTTCAAAGTGTATCTTCTGAGCTGACCTCCCGCTCCGCAGAGGCATGAGAGAGTCCAAAAGGAACGAGTCGCCTTCTGCGGGTAAGTCTCCCTTGATGAACTGATAAAGAATGAGAACCCCCGGATTTGCGATACTTTGCACTTGGGGTTGGTCGTTAGACAGAGGCACAATTATTGACCTAGGAGCGTCTACTGGGTGGGATCCATCGATGAGATGCTTGAACCCATAAAGTGACATTGCTCTAACAAGGCCATAGCCACCGAGGCCAATTATAAACTTTTCGGGCGTCATGTCAAGAACACTGCCGGCAGGGTCACTTTCGAGTACCCTGTCGACCTTGAAGTAGATGCCATTCCTGGCGACGCAAAGCTGGGAGGCCGCATCCACCATAAATCCTGGGCCGGCAATTGAAAGATTTTTGTGCAGGGTCACCACTGTGTCATCATTCAAGCGTATCTCTTGTGGAGAGTCCTTCGGTCGTATTATGCCTGGGTATACATGCCTGTCAACAGCAGCCTTACGGTCTCTCTTGCCGAATGGAGATTGCAAATAGTTCAAGATGGGTTGCGATGAGTTTTTATCACCCAGCCCGCTCGACAGCCACGAGTCGAAGGCGGGGTCAAGCGGCGGAAACACAGTACGCCCCTTCAACAAGACGTCATCGTCCAGTAACGAGCTGAATGAAGAGATGCTCCGATCCAAGTAAATCTCTTTAGACAATGTCGATGGTATGTCCACTACTTCAGAGACCGCATGCACAAGGCCACGCTGGGGAGAAGCTAGCAGATCCACCTCGTCGAAGTCTACATCGTTGTTGACTCCGGAGGCCAAACTCAAGGAGATCGGTGCTTCGCCCTCATCCAGAAATGTCTGGTACACACGCGCGTGAGTAGCGAATTCGACGCTGTAAGCAGTGTCGTTGATCATATGGTATAACAATTGCTCGCGTGTGATGGTGCTCTTATCAACGTTCATAAAGGCAGAGTTGACGGGGGCCAGAAGCGTGCAATTCCAGCTTTCATTGATAAGGGGCACCAGCTCACGATCTTGCAAAAGCCCCACCAACTCCGAGAACTGAGGACTCGATGAGATTACGTCCATGATAGTGCGCGTAGGAACTGGCTGCGTGGCTATAGCCACGGCTAGAAACAGAGCGCTGCATAGCAGCTGCATTGACAAACTGTAACCTCGCGATAGACGCTATTGATCTGCAAATAAGCTCGTACACTTCGTGACCGAGCTTCACGCCATTACTCGCAAGCGTCTCAAGCCACTGTGCCACACGAAACGGTCAGAATGAGGAAGCAGCTTAGTAAGTGCTTCCAGCTATATGCGTCAAGTTACCTCGAACCGCCCACATGTCGCCCAGGGCGCGGAAGCGGCTGAGCAGGGTAACGCCCTTTCCACAGACCCCGCTCTCCCTAGCCAATCGACCAGGAGCTTTCACAAGTGCTTAAGGGTTGAACGCAAGCTCAGCTCATGCAGCTAGCGGGCGTGCGGGTCGCCGAAGCTTCTATTTGTTTCAAAAGCTCGCCTGGCCATGTAGCACACATATAGCGGGACGCGGCGACCTAACCCGCATGCTCGGATAAGATGGCGTGATGGCCACTGCCAAATTGTAAGACCGGTTTCACACATTCAGTATTAAATTCCAGTCGCCGTCGATAACTATTGGTGGCCTATCGATCCAGCGCTAAGAACCATGACAAACCGATACGTTGTGTTTAATCAGGTAGGTGGCCCAGAAGTCCTTGAAATCCGCTCGGAAGCGATCCCCGATCCCCAAGAAGGTGAGATCGTCGTCCGAAATGTAGCAGTGGGTTTTAATTTCATCGACACTTACTTTCGCAAGGGATTGTATCCAGTTGAACTTCCATTTAGAGGAGGCAGCGAGGCCTCAGGGATCGTGCATCGTGTTGGCCCAAATATCAAGGAGTTCAGGGAGGGCGACCGAGTGGCTTACCTGGCCCCGGGAGCTTACGCGGACTACACTAAAGTTCCCGTCAGCTCGGTTGCCAGACTTCCTGATGGCATATCTTTCGAGGTGGCGGCTGCAAGTGTTTTGAAGGGCCTCACTGTGCAATATTTGCTTGAAAAGATACACCAACCGCATGAGGATGAGGTGGTGCTCTTCCATGCTGGAGCTGGAGGTGTCGGTCTAATTTTCCTGCAGTGGGCTCGAGCGCTAGGCGCCAAGGTCATCACCACTGTCAGTAGCGACCAGAAGGAAGCGCTGGCCAAGGCTCATGGCGCATGGAAAGTTTTGAGATACTCTGACGACATTGCAGGGAGCGTTAAGAAATTGACAGATGGTAAAGGGGTGAAGGTGGTCTTTGACGCAGTAGGCAAGGACACTTTCGAGCAGTCATTGAACTCGCTGCAGCCGCGTGGGCTGATGGTGAGCTTCGGCAATGCGTCGGGTCTTGTACCCGATATTCCAGTCACCATTTTGTCTCGAAAGGGCTCACTTTACCTCACGAGACCTATGCTCAAAGATTACATTGACGACTTCGAAGCTCAATTGGGATCCTTCTTCAAGCTCGTTACACAAGAAGTGATAAAGATTGAGGTCAAGCAGAAGTACAGCCTGGAAAATATCGTGCAGGCACACAAAGACGCAGAGGCTCGTCTCACCAGTGGCTCTACAGTTATTCTGCCCTGACACTGTCGACAGAAAGGGATAGGCTAACGATACGGCTGCCTACCATCAATATATTATAGCTCCTTACGACCTCATGATACTTCTTTCCTTTTCTCATCGATCACCAACATGCTTCAGGTCGATCTCGGTCCGCGATTCTTCTAACGTCTACATAAAAAGGTGCCGAGCAGCTACTATCTATCAGGCCCGTTTGAGCCACCATGTTCTAAGTCAACGACCACGCGCTCTATAAAATTCCTGTGTTGTTTAGCTTGTCCAAAAAACACATTGCGAGTGTTGTGAGTGAGACAAACCCATCAAGTATATTGCTTAATTGTATGAATGAAGGCTCAGCGTGAGCTCAACTGAGCCCGAGTCCTTACTTAGACTAGTTTGCGCCTGGCACCTAGGAGCTTAAGTCTAGCACTGTAGTTAGAACTCGCGAGGTACGTTGACAATGTCGCTATATAAAGCTTGTGAGAAGACAACTGACTACAACTTGATCATCCAGTTGATGACTGGGTCAAGAGGGAACTTTCAAGTGAAGTAGCAAGATCAATTGTGTCTTTTATGTTGAGCAAACCATCTTACAGTGGGCCTGCACTGGCTTTCTTATCAGTAGAAAGTGCTGAGTAATGAGCTTTAAATGGCTTGAGGTAGGGGGGTATGTAAGTGATACAAGCAGCCGCTGCATCAACCCTTGCAAACTCAGGTACCAATTAATTAATTTAGTTGATGGCACTGCGATTCGGAAGTCTACAGCAAGCATGGCTGAAGCCCGACAGTCAAGGCCCCTCGATTGCGACCAGCTTCAGACACCGCATGTGGCATCAACGGAATAGAGCTGCTCTTGGCACAAAGGAGGCGTCGAAGACCGACGTGTTGGAGATAACAAGTCTCGACGATTGCCCCGAGGAGAAGCTATTCACATTCCGATTCTTCACTTGTCTCTGTATAGTCTGCTTCGTCAACGGGTTGTCGGCGCTCGATTATTCCGGCACGGGTAATATTATGGCGACAATCGGAAACGACCTGCACGCCACCACAACTCAGGTCGAGTGGATAGGAAATGGCTATTCCCTTGGTGCCTGTGTGATGCAGCTCCCGATCTCTGCGCTATCAGATATCTTCGGGCGAAAGGCCCTTTTGATAACTTCTCTGCTCTTCATCTCCGTTGGGAGTATCCTGAGTGGGACAGCGCAAAACATGAGCAGCATGATAGCCGGGCGCGTCATCCAGGGTGTTGGAGGCGGAGGCTGCTACGTGCTTCCAGAAGTCATTGTAGCCGACAATGTCCCGCTTCGCCAGAGGACCGTCTACTATAGTATTTTGATGGTCAATTGGGCGGTGTTCAGCGGGTCTGCCCCCTTGCTGGCTGGTGCCCTAGCGCAGTATACGTCATGGCGCTGGTTTTTCTACTTGAACCTCTTTATGGCGGGTGCAGCCATTGTTGCCACACCGTTTGGCATCAGGCTCAAAAAGCAGCAGGGTCACACCAATCCCTGGTGGATCAAGCTAAAGGCTATCGACTACGTAGGAGGGACACTTACGGTGGCCGCTGGCGTTTCCCTTCTGTTGGGACTGAGCCGCGGAGGCTCGTCCAACACTCTTCCTTGGTCCAACTGGTCGGTAATATTGCCGATCGTGTTGGGGTTTGTTGGCTTCGGAGTTGTCGTGGTATACGAGTTGTGGCGAAAACCAGAGGTGCCGATGTTCAATGTTCGAGTCTTCAGCAACTTGTCGGCGTCTATATGCTATCTGCACAACATCCTCCAAGGTATTGTTAATCTGTGCTCGCTGTACTTTTTGCCTTCGTTTTTCCAAGGTGCCAAAGGATACGGACAGGTGCGAAGCGGCGCTTGTCTGCTGCCGCTGAACCTGGTCGGCCCACCTATTGTGTTCTTTCTAGGGATTGCCATTGACAAAACTGGACACTACCATGTCGTCAATATCTTTATGTGGGCTGCTGCGACAGCGGGAATGGCACTGATCACCTTATACAATGCGCAGCGTCCTTTGGTGGCCTTGTTGTTTCTGCAAGTTCTGGGCTCCATCGGGATTAACTGCCTGTACGCTACGCTTAGCGTCACCGCTAATGCGACCAATCCTCCACATCTCTGGACAGAGTCGACTGCAATGATGTCGTTCTTTCGGGCGGCAGGGGATACCTTTGGAACGGCTATTGGAGGTGCCGTTCTTGCATCAGAAATGAGGTCTAGATTAACAGACCTGGCCAAACAGGGAATTTATGTCCCGGACGAAACGAACGTCCTGACCCTCGTAGATTCCATCAAGCACGTAGGCAGCCCAGAGACCCAGGCCGCCTTAATAGGCGTGCTCACTGACTCCTTCAAAACGTTGTTCATTGTGCTTTCTGTATTTTGTGGTTTGAGTCTGGCACTATGCTTTGCGCAAAAGGAGTACTCGCTAGATCAACAGGGAGAGGCCAAGCAAGGTATCGACGACTAAGAAGATACTCGCGTCTTGGTCTCTGCTTCGCAAAGCTTCGAAAGCATCATCTATTTAAAACTATAATGAACTCATATGATTCTCTACGAATGACAGCGAGAGCACTTGGTCCGCGGAATAGAGCGAAAGGAGTGCTCGGAAGTACGGGCCAGAATGAGGCGGCGCACTAGCTTCAACATTGAGCTTCCGTTGGGACCGCGTAAGCTCGAGAGAAGAAGATAAGCAGCACCGGGCTCATAATATCAACACGACTCTAGTTGTTTCGCTGATCCTAGCACACACACAGCTGCCCCACAGATCTCCACGAGGGCTAGGGCTACTAGAACTTTCCAAGTGGTCAGGCTAGTTCCGCTTGAGTCCCAAGCGGCGAGATTATATAAATGCTCGACCACCCCTCCCCCGAAAACCGCACATTTGTTATAGCAGACTATGTTCTCGAAGAAGGGTGTTCAGGCTGCGCGCCAGATGCGCAATGTTCGTTTCTATTCTCACAAGGAACTGAAGTTTGGTGTTGAGGGCCGTGCTGCCCTGCTCAAAGGTGTTGACACTCTGGCACGCGCCGTGAGCGTTACGCTCGGCCCCAAGGGACGGAATGTCTTGATCGAGCAGAGCTTCGGCAGCCCCAAAATCACGAAGGACGGTGTAACTGTCGCCAAGAGTATCACCTTGCAGGACAAGTTCGAGAACCTCGGCGCCAAATTGCTCCAGGACGTTGCTTCGAAGACCAACGAGACCGCGGGTGATGGCACCACTTCTGCCACTGTTCTCGGACGCTCTATCTTTACGGAGAGTGTGAAGAACGTGGCCGCTGGCTGCAACCCGCAGGACCTGCGCCGTGGTAGCCAGGCTGCCGTCGAAGCGGTCGTCGAATACCTTGCGAAGAACAAGAAGGAGATCACCACAAGCGAGGAGATTGCCCAGGTCGCCACGATCAGTGCCAACGGGGACACACACATCGGCAAGCTGATAGCTTCCGCGATGGAAAAGGTCGGCAAGGAAGGCGTCATCACTGTCAAGGAGGGCAAGACCCTCCAGGACGAGCTCGATGTTACGGAGGGTATGCGATTCGATCGTGGCTACATTTCGCCGTACTTCATCACGGACGCGAAATCCGCCAAGGTGGAGTTTGAGAACCCGTTGATCATGCTCAGCGAGAAGAAGATCTCTCAGCTCCACGACGTTCTTCCCGCCCTTGAGATCAGCAACAAGACGCGCCGCCCATTGCTCATTGTGGCGGAGGACATTGACGGCGAGGCGCTTGCGGCATGCATCCTGAACAAGCTGCGTGGCCAGGTCCACGTTGCTGCTGTAAAGGCGCCTGGCTTTGGCGACAACCGTAAGAACACACTCGGTGACATCGCTATCCTGACTGGCGGCACCGTGTTCACTGAGGAGCTCGACATCAAGCCGGAGAACGCTACCCCTGAGCTCTTTGGCCAGTGCGGCTCTGTTACTGTCACTAAGGACGATACTATTGTACTGAACGGAGAGGGCTCCAAGGACAACATCGTGCAGCGTTGCGAGCAGATCCGTGGCTACATTGCCGATGACGCCACCTCTGAGTACGAGCGCGAGAAGCTCCAGGAGCGTCTTGCGAAGCTGAGCGGCGGTGTGGCCGTGATCAAGGTGGGCGGCTCCTCTGAGGTTGAGGTCGGCGAGAAGAAGGACCGCTTTGTCGATGCGCTGAACGCGACTCGTGCGGCCGTGGAGGAGGGCATCCTCCCCGGTGGTGGCACGGCGCTGTTGAAGGCCTCCACCATTCTGGGCGAGGTCAAGACCGCCAACTTCGATCAGAAGCTCGGCGTTCAGATCATTCGCTCAGCCATCTCGGGCCCGGCTCGCACAATCGTCGAGAACGCCGGAGGCGAGGGCTCTGTCGTTGTGGGCAAGCTCACCGACGACTTCGGCAAGGACTTCACGAAGGGATACAACGCCGCTACCGGTGAGTACACCGACATGATCCAGGCCGGCATCATCGACCCCTTCAAGGTCGTCCGCACTGGTCTCACTGACGCCGCTTCGGTTGCGTCGCTTCTTGCCACCACGGAGTGCGCCATTGTGGACGCTCCTGAGCCTCCCGCACCCGCCGGCCCTCCGGCCGGTGGAATGGGCGGCATGGGCGGCATGGGCGGCATGGGTGGCATGTTCTAAACTCCACGTAAAATTATGTATATAGATTGCTACACTTAGCCTGTACTTGTAAATACAACTCTGTGCAGTCGTCTCCCGCTTGTCTATGGCAGCTATTTGGGTCGCATAGCCTTGGGTCGACTGGTAGGCCTACTCAATTGCCCAGCCATAATGGGTGGTGATTCTTCGCGCCGCAGCGATTACCTCACGGGCGAAATCATGTTAAGTGATCCCCGATGAGAATGATGATGCCAAGCCTCAATCCAGAGACACAAACTTCATTGTTGTGCTAGCACCGTGTTCTGCTGGCTGGTTTGGATGATTGCGCTAGGGTCATGGCTCGTCAGATTAAGTATAATTTTGAGCTAACGCTGCACTAAGAACAACAACACGCGATACGTAGGTATAATAAATACGTTGCCGATATCCTCGGTATTAGCATATCTCTTCAACTATGCCGCCTCCGACTGTAGTCCCGTTGAGTCTCATTACAAACCGGCCCAACTCTTTGCACACCGCCGGAGTCGCGAGAACTGTTGGCTTGGTCAATTGCAGAACGACGCGTGCTGCAGACCCCTTACTCAAGTGACGCAGTTTCTTATTCTTCTGCTTGGGATCGAGAGAGTTCAGAATGCTGGTAACTTTTACTGTGTCCTCGACCCGGCCGAGGTGGAAAGCCAGTGGGGTGCCTGGCAGCACAGGCTTGGGAAGGTCGAAGAACCGAACCTTCGCGATGAAGCTTTGAGTCAGGGCCAAGCCAGCATCTTGACCAACAATGATGTCGCCTGGCGAGACGCCTTTCGCCACGGTCTCGCGATCAAACGAGAGCCGCAGCTCGCCTTGGTCGCCAGCGACAAGAAACTCGCGATCAGTAATGCTTCGTACGCGAACCAGCTCGTGCGAATTCAGCAGCTCGAGATTATCATCGGCTTCAACCGACCCCGTCAGAACCCGCCCACTGACAGTAACGGTGCTCTGGAAAGGCTCGGAATATGCGTTGGCGACAGCAAATCGCAGCGGCTGATTTACGCGGGTTCCATCAACGGGTGATTGTGCCAAGCCTTCGAGCGCGTCAACCAAAGAAGGTCCCTTGTACCAGAGAAGCTCTTTGGGAAACTGCACGTTCGCAGCAGCGCAAGACCGAACGACGTTCACGCCGCTGATCCCCGAAGTGGGAACGTAGACGATTTTTTCAGGAGTATACCCCACGCGTTTGGTAAGAAACTCTGTCAACTGTGCGCATATGTCGATGTACCTACTCTCAGACCACGCTTGAGTATCCATCTTGTTAACCGCGACAATGAGTCGATCTACTCCGAGGCTGCGCGTTAGCACGGCATGCTCCTTGGTCTGTCCGTCAAGTGAGAAGCCCGACTCAAAAGCGTTTGTGTCGGAATCGACCACCAGCACGGCAAGATCTGCTTGTGCTACACCCGCGATCATGTTCGGCACATAGTCTCTGTGGCCCGGCGCATCCAGTACGGTGAAGTCTGTCTTTTCTGTGCTGAAGTTGGCCTCCCCTATGTCAACGGTGACGCCACGCTCACGCTCTTCGGTCGTGGCGTCCATGGCCCACGCGAGCCAGAAACTGGGCTTACCTATTTTCGAGCTCTCATGCTCAAACCTTTGGACGGTTTTGGCATTTAGAGCACCAGTATCAAGTAAGAGGCGACCCATGAGAGTCGACTTTCCAGCGTCGACGTGGCCTATCACGACAAAGCTGCAATGGGGCCGTAGCGCGATTTTCTCTAGTTTCGCTCGAAGTCCATTGGGGCCTTCCTTGGAAGCAGCTGAGGTCGTACTCTGCTTCGCTCTCGATGCAGGGACGGCCGCAGGTGTTCCCGCAACTGAGTGAGGAACACTGGCCTTTTCAGTATCACGGGCGGCGGATAGAGCATCTTTGGCCTTTTCCGCAGATCTCTCGACTAAGCTTGCGACCGCGCTACTAGCCCCTTTAATGTTTGCTGACGGCCCACGACCCATGGTAGACTTGCTCGCGAAAGAGTTCGGTTGCGCAGGTTTCTTTTTTGCAGACTCAGCAGAAGCGCCGAAAGCCTCGGACTGTGCATTCAGAACTCTGTCGTCGGGGCTCGGTTTGCTGAACTCGCCAAATGCTTTGTTTGCTGCTTCTAGAGAGTTAGTATCTCTGTCAAATTGGCGGCTGTTACGCTGCGAAATGCCGATCAAGGAACCATATAGGGACGGCTGAGCCAGAGACACCGAGGCCGGTAGCGCAAATGAAATAAGGGGCTGCCATTTGGATCTGGAAGAAGCTCCTTTTGAGGCTAACTCGCCTTCAGGAGGCACTCGCTCGACTTTCTCCAGACGAGTCTCTCCAGAGGACTCACCTTCCGCCTCGCGCCGCCCCTTTGGTCTTGCACGGAGCTTGCTGAGGGCGTTGGAAGTCCGCGTTTCCCCAGCGGCTTCGCTCGGTTCGCTCCTTTGTCGCCGCTGAGCTGCAATCTGCGCAAGACTCATTTTCGGAAGCTGGCCTCTCGCTACATCGCGAGGACAGCTATCTGTATAGTCTGCCGGACTTTTAGAGGTGTTTTCGTCCGATTCTACACTGGCTTGGCCAGCCTGTGATCGACGCTGCGCAAGCATCTGAAGAGGGGTCAACTTACCTTTTGTCTGATCTTTGACGGTCGAACCAGCGACCTTGCGCTGCTCCTGAGCCTTCGGCTTCGCCAGCCGTTTGCGCAAGTTGGCCACCGCAAGGTCGATGTCCCAATCTACCTTGTCCAGCTCTGTCTCCGCATCCGTCTCTGAAACATTGAGCGCCTTTAGTGACGTCACAACTTCTGCAATGGCGCCTTCCTCATCGAAGGACTCGTCATCGTAATCGTACAAATCGTCCTCTTCCAAGCGCATCGCTCTTCCGCTGTAGGAGTTAGGGGTTGTGGTGGTGCCTGCCTTCACGTGGAGATCAAATCCTCACGGTGAGACACTTACTAGGCCCAAGGGCGCCGCCAAGGAAGGTCGATCGTGTTGCGTTGAGCAGTTTGGATAATTATAATTAAGATAAAGGCACGAGGCGCCTAGACGTCCTACTCTAGCACGCTCATTCGAGGCCCTTATCCTGCTCATAGAGCAGTGGCCCACAATGCCTTATCCTACTCCCCTCCGCAAGGCTGGAAGCTTCTAGACACAAGATTGGTATTATGGAATAGTAATAAACAGGCTACGATATGCGATATTCATCAACTATGACGCGCCCCGCCGCTACCTCAGCGAGTCGGGCCGCCCACGCACCGTGGACAAATCCTCTGGATTTACCACCATCTCACTCATGTCGGGAAGCGAAGACTGCGAGGCGTCAGCAGGGTGGTACACGGTACGCGAATTCAACCTTCTGCGAGACGGCGGCTGTGGTCCTGGCTTACTGGTATCGTTGGGTCGCTCGAGGGGGGGTTGCGAATGGTGGGCTGTGTTGATTGGTCCCTTGATGCTACTGAACGAAGTCTGCGAGCTATTCTGCGGAGAAGAATGGGGCCATGCGCCAGGAATGCTGAGCTTCGAATCGTTGTGGCTTGGGAGCCGCGGCAGCTGTGGACTGCGCACCGTCTGCAAAGTGATTGTGTCTGTTGACGTGTTGCTGTGTTCGCTGGGCAATTTGAACGAGACATTGCGTGAGGGCGTGCTGTTCTCGCGCGGGAAGCTAGTGAGAGCCGAGTGGAATACGCTGGAACCATCGCTTGAGGTAATGGAATCGCGCGAGCCCGCTTGCGCGCGGCGCATCGCGGGCGCTGGTGTCGACGTGCCGACGGGCCCTGATACGCGACTCTGACTTCGGGTTTGCAGACGGCTTGTAGAGTCGCTGAGGGATCTGTTGTCTCCGTGGCGGTGCTCTGACTCCCGCCTTGGGGAATCTCTCGCCGTATAGGCACGTCGTTCTGCGGTCTGTGGCGTTGTCAGTGATACGCGGGAGGCTGTTGTGCTGCTCGAGTGCTGAGGTGACCTCGGAGCGGCTGTCTCATCGCTCAGCGAGGCTTCGGTGTTCCCTGTGTGCGAGCCTTGTAAGTTCCGTTGGATTTCAACAGGCGGATCGATGTTCTTTTTTAAGGAGCTGTGTTCCGAGCGTATGTTGTCAAATGCTCGAAGGATGGAGTTGGGCACTTTCACCAGTGCCGGATTCCCAGGCTCGCTAAAGCGATCCCGACGCTGCGCACGGTCTCCACCGGCACCATCGCCACCAGAGGGCCTCCCTGACTGCGGGGCGGTGTGGCTCTGCAGTCCTGAGTCGCTGTAGCGGCCATACAGCAGAGGCCTTCGAACAGCCCCCTTGTGAGGGGACGATGTAACATGTCGCGGAACTGGTTGCTCTGCTGGTGTAGAGGCTGGACCCTGCAGGGAAGCCTGTTCAGAGTCGGCACTGTCGGGGCGCGACCTGAGCGGCGAGGCACCTTTGTGGCTGGCGGTGAGGTCTGCCGAGTCTCGTGCCGAAGGACTTCTTTCACCAAAGGTGCTATCACGATGTTTGGCAGAAGCCGAATCGTCGTGGCTGTGACTGATCGAGCTTCGTTCGGCCTTAGAGTCATGTGCAGAGGTAAAGTCGCGCTCAGCCGTGGCATCACGGTGATGGCCTTCTGCAATCTGGCTCTGGTAGTCACCCTTAGCTGACGTATTTGGCATGGACATCGACGTGTCTTCGGTGTCGAGTTCGGCTCTGCTACGCTCAGACGCCTCTATCGTGCTGTTCGCTTGTCGACTGTCACCGCGCCGAGGAGACACACTTTGTTGCATCTCAGCGGCGTATCGAAGTGCCTCACTCGTAGTGTTACTGAGCCCGACTTGTTGAGAGGCATCCTGACTCTCGTTCTTGATGCTGACGCTGATCTGCCCCGCGTAGTCAGAACGGACATTAGTGTCATCGTCAGTGGAGGCACCAGCGACACGGCCTGACGATTGAGGTTGCGCAGAAATCTCCGAGTCCTGCTCTAGGTCCGCCTTCTGCCGACCGTTCCGAGTGGACATGGACTCCCCATACGCCAATTCCTCGTGCGAACTTTCGACCGTTGTGAGCGTACGCTGTGCAGGGCCACCGGTCGTCTCGCGCTTAGGCTCGCTTCCTAGATCGTTAGTGGAAGGAGACTGCTCGCTCTGCTCGTTGAATGACTGCTCTGAAGCTTCGTAATCGTCAGGCATTTCCTCGTCTGGAGTATCACTTTCTCGCTGCCGCGATGTCCCTTGGCCGGTTTCTCCTCCAGGCAAGTCTTGAGGAATTTCAGAAAAAGGAGGGGTTCCCTGTCGCACCGCCGAGTGATCGTCAGTGGCGCCGCGGTTTACCGCGGACAGATTACCACGAGAGAGGTCGACGCTGCTCACTTCGTTTGGAGACTCACTTCGCACAACCTCAGAAAGATTGCCACGCGAGTAGTTCACACTCGTGCTTCGCTCATCAGCGCTCACTCGCGGCGAAATCCCACCTCCTGTCGTTTTACCTTCAATTGATCCCAAATCCCTGCTGGATAATGAGCTTCTAGTCGGACCGCTCGACGAGGTCGGTGCGAAGGAGGCTTGCGCCCTTTCTTCTGGCGCCGAGCTAGGTCGTCCAGGCACTCGCCTAGACGCAGAGTAAGAAGCCGAGTCTTCATCGCGGCTGACATGGGAGGCTCGTGGCTGCTGTGAAGCTCTTGTTGCTCGAATGCTGGTGCGATTCGACCGCAATTGAGGCTGCACGGCGGTGCGTCGGCCTAAAGTCGTGGAGCTAGTGGTGCTTCTTCTGGAGCTCGACTCTTCATAAGGCTCGAATCTTCCACGCTCGCGGACCTCAGTGCTTTTTAGTGCCTCTGAGGGAGTATAGACTTCGGATGGGCTCTCATACTCAGCGTAACTGACAGCTTCGGCACCTTCATGCATCTCGCTCATGTAGCCCTGCTCGGGATCGAAGTAGTAAGGGGCTTTTGACAATACACTTTTCAGAGTATTAGTTAGAGAATGCTCAAGCAAGTCAAGCGGAACGGATTCCGGCGTCGGTGGTAGGTTGAGAAATGAGCCGCTCAAGCTAGTACGTTGGCGCTTAGTTGTTCGCAGATGAGGCGGTTGCTCTAGCTCCGTGATAGGAGCGTTCATTCCTGCATCCGGATCAGGAATTTCGAGGCCGGCTCGCAAAATATAGGATTTGAGCTGCTCCACGCGCTCGAGCAGGCCTTCATTAAGCTCTAGTAGTTCTCCCAGCTGCCGGCGCATCAGCGCGCTGAATTGGGCCTCGCTCATGGCTCCTATGATCTTTGATGCCTCTCTCAATAACCAATATGTGTGTGATAGTGGAACTTGGAGGTGTGCGCGACGCGTTCCTTGGCATATGACCACTGATGTGTTTACCTGGGTTGGGTTTCGTTGACAACACCGGGTAAATTCAGCACGAAGTTCAGCATGGCCAAATTGAGGCTGCATAACGCGTAGCAAGGAAAGCCTCTCGCGCCGACGGACCGAGTATTGGTTCGTTGGACATCATGCTCGCACCACAGTCGGTCAACGAGAACTCAGCAACCTCCGGTGGTGTGGTCGTGTGCACACCCCTGTACCAACTAGACTGCCTCGACAGGGGTATGTTAGCCATTGTTGAGGCTCTTGAGGTAGCCAAGATAAGAACCACAAGTTTTGTGAGATGAGCCAGTAAAAGACTAATTTGGCGTCCGTTCAAGCGACTGACGTCCACTCAAGCTTAGTCGCTCGTAGACAGCTCAGTATTTGCAGTATAGATGCTTGAGTGGCTTGCTCATTATAGAAAGCAGGCGTGGTCTAGCGGTATGACGTTTGTCTCACATTAGGGGGCACGAAAGGTCCCGGGTTCGATCCCCGGCGCCTGTACTTTTTTTGTTCTATTTCGATCTGTGTTCCGTGCATGGACTTTACCTTAAAGGCACACTTACTCGGATAGTCCTCATTCGAACTCACAAGACGCTTGATTGTGTCTAAACACTTTTTGAGTTAGCTTTTGTTAGAGAAAGCTCGCTATGTCTATCCCCAGAGCAGCTGTATGCTGTAATCAGCGCAGGCGTGGTCTAGTGGTATGACATTTGTCTCACATTGTAGGGCACGAAAGGTCCCGGGTTCAATCCCCGGCGCCTGTACACTTTTTTGACGCATGATTAAGTGCCCGATTCAAATGGAGTAGTTAGTATATCGCTGCTATATTTGCGGCTCGACTTTTGCGTCGAACACCTAGCGGCGAGCCTGCTCTGCTCTGTCGTCAGGTCGGAGCGCAACTTCTTACACGATTCGCCTCTACAATAAGTAAGTCTCGACGAAAGAGTTTCAAAGAACCGATGTGATCGAAGGCATTTGCAGGACACAGGCTAGGATACCGGCTACCTACCTCATCTTTGCTTTCAGCTTACGCGCAAGAATGGATTGTTACTGTGTAGCCGCGGTTATTCAGTAACGCGCGAGGCCCTGTGGCACTAATTATCTGCGCGAGCCAAGCTGCGAGGTGCTAATCTCACGGTACCACAGACTCACAGGACTGCTTCAGTTCATTTTTTCAAAGTGCAGCATCCCATATAGAAGGACTGGACTTCTATGCTTCAGCTTTAATAGGGCTAAGAAACTGAACACAATAGGTAAACATTCAGGCAAACAGAGCCAGCACGTTCATTGCTGTACCTTTGCGTCGTTTCTGAAGAATCAAGTGAATGGAGAACAAGACGACTCGAACCGTTGACTTAGGCTCGATTCGATACGCTTAAGAATTGTTCGTGTAGAGGTGGATGACGCTGACGCCAGGATTGAGCCTCAGTAGAACCCAAGCTGCACTTGGGCTCATAATCCGCAGGTAACCCCAGCAACACACTAAGACTCGAGCCCAGTCCGAACTGGTTACTTGCCCAACTCTCAGGACGTGAGGCCGGCCCCCTTGCTGAACCAAATAAAAGCTCAAAATCGCTGATACTGTTGCACCACAAGCTGCATAAGCTTGCGGTGTAGCATTCCTAATGGGTTTGGCAGCATCGACCCAGGTGCATCCTTCATAGATTAGTCTAAATAAGTATAATTTGTGAGTTAGGATGTTTTCTCTGAAGACTTGTACTTGCTGAGTATATTCTTTGCAGAGGGAGCATCTTCTTTGCTCTCTGATCCAGCGGCGGCCTTCTCTTTCGTCGCGTCGGCAGCCCCCTTTGTGTCTTCAGACTTCGAGTCGTCAGCTTTTGTCGCACCTTCAGTTGGCGTTGTACTGTCGGCCTTGGCCGCCTTGCCGGTTTGGATAGCCGCGCCAGCTTTCGCTTGGCCCGGATTGCTCTCGCTAGAAAATGCTTCTTGGTCCTTAGCATCGCCATTGCTCGGCTTTCCGGAACCCTTTGTCGCCTCGGCATTTGATTTGGCCAAATCTGTAACTGAGTGGGAGCGCGCGTGGGCCTCGTCGTTCAAAGAACCCAGGTCGTCGTCACTCTCTCCAATGAAAAACGCATCCGGCTCCTGCTCGTCTGCGGCGTCGGTTGCGCGCATACTGTCGTCACCAAAGGCATTGACGGAACGAGGTTCGGTCGCCGCCGCCGCCTTTGTAGTGGCCGGGTCCAAAGCAGGGCCTGAAGAAGGTCTGCTGGGTTTGCGCGGTGGAAGACGGGGCCCCGGGGGCTGCTGAGAACGCTGCCCTGCGCCGGACGGCTGGCGGGGGAACCATTGCGATTTCAGGGGTTCGCGAGAGGTCAGCGCGTCGTCCTCGTCGTCGTCGTGCAACTCTCCACTTATTCTCTCCTTGAGGGATCCCCAGAAGGAAGAGACAACCTGTTTAGTCTCGGTGAAGCTCTTTTGGAGACCATCGTAGGGCTCCTCGTCTTCGTAGTTGTGGGGAGGGGCTTGCCTTTCGTCGTACTCGCGCATTCTCGAGCGTCGCGATGCGACAGACCGTCGCCGGCGCTGGTCTGACATGGCAAGGTTGCGCGCGAGCTGCTCGTCGTGCGCTATCTGTTCTCTGACGTAGGCAGCAGGACGGATGGTGCTGTCGGAGATCGCCAGCATGCCCGAGAACGCATTCTCGAGGTTATTGGAAGCGGCTACGAGCATGCCCCGACAGACATCGGCTGATGAGTCGGGAAAAGCCGTCTTGAGCTCGCTGAGATTGCTCGTGAACAGACTGGCCCTGCGTTCGGGCCGAGACGGGCGCTGCGGACGCTGCGGCGGCGCCTCCTGGCTGTCCTGGCTGCTGTCCTTGTCGGCGGAGGTTGCGGGGGTCCCGTCAGTCGCCGCAGGGGGTTTGGCCGTGGCCTCCGCAGCAGCGCCAGAGTCCTTCGTTTTAGTGTTTGTGGCGGCGCCTGTGCTCTTGGGCTCATCGGTGGAGCTTGGTTCGGGCTCAATGCTTTTCAAGCCGCTCTGTGCAGCCGCCGATTCCTTCTTTGCGCCGGCCATCTTGTGGTTGGATTGCAACCCTCCGCTAAACTGTGGATGATGGCTGAATTACCCTTCCCTTTCCCCGCTTCTGCGCTGTGATGGTCGGTCGCGTCCGCGGTTGCCGCCGCCGTTCTCATAAACTGTTCGAAAAGCGAGCAAGGAGAGGCAGCGGCGGTCATAGTGCTAGAGCCCAGAACAGCTTGTGGATGCTAAGAGATTTAGGTGGCCGCGGTAGGCGTAGCCTTCGTATGGGGCGAGTAGCTGTGCTCTAATAACTATAATCACCAAGAAACTATATATAGGATACAAATAAAGGGAACCAGTTTGTACAAGCCACCAGATAGCATGCGATTGAGTAGTTTGGCTCGCATCAAGCATTAGTATAGCTAGTGTGCCGTGGCCACAAGCGAATCGCTGTCTACGCGTCAGCCTACGGTGGGAGGGGTGAAGCGCCTGATGTGAACCGCTCTCCGAACGAGCGAACGCAGAGATGGGAGCTTATTAGTCAGCATACATCTGACGCATGGAATCATTCTTGAAGACATAACGCTCCGGACTGGTTTCCCTTTTCTCAAGTAGATTTCTTCGAAATTAATGGAATTAGCCTGACCTCATACCGTGGCGTGCTAGTGCGGACAGCGAAGAGAGAACAAGCGCAGACTCAACTGGAAATGGCGTCCCCAATCTGGGTCCGTCGCCCACGCTGAGCCTAACATAAGAGTCGTATATAGGTATCTTCTCTGTGCCAGCGCAACATCACTGCGTCCAGCAGCACCGTGCAGACTTTGTTGTTTTGCCGGCTGAAGCTTCCTGGCTGGCAGCCGTGCTCTGCGGGAAGGTATACGGGGGTTTAAGTTATTTGAGATGAAAATACGTACTTTGACACTTTGTGCCAGCCTTGGAAAGAGAGGCGGGCTTCAGAAGCTATCCTTGAGCTTGCGAAGCTTCGCCATAGTCGAAACGCCGCTGGACTCCCCGACGAGTGCTTGAACCTGGGGGTCGTCTGTGCGCATGAAGGGGTTGTAGGCCAGCTCGTCGCCGATCGTGAACTCTCCCGTGGTCTTCTCGTTGTTGTTGCAGAACTGGTGCAGCTTCTCGAGAGCCTCGTTGTTCTTGTCAACGGAGCGGGCAAACTTGACGTTGGACTTGGTATACTCGTGGCCGGGATACACGACGGTGTCGCGAGGCAAGCCGCCAAGCTTGGCCATGGCTGCGTGCATGTTGTTCGCATCGCCCTCGAAGAAGCGTCCACAGCCGCAAATAAAGAGGGTGTCTCCGGTGAACACCGCGCGCTGGCCGGTCTTGTGGTCCTGAACAAACCAGCAAATGGAGTCCTGGGTGTGGCATGGCGTGTGCAGCGCAGTGACCTCCAGGTCCTGCCCAATGCGATGCGTCTCGCCCTCCTTGGGGGTCACCGTGACCAGCGGGCTGTCCTTCCCCGCGTAGAGCGGGAGTGAAGGGTACAGCTCGTGGAACACGGGGTTGCCGTCACTGTGATCGTAGTGGTGGTGCGTGTTGGTGATGGACGTCAGCTTGAGTCCCTTCTGCTCCAGCGACCGCAGGTGAGGCAGGACCTCGTCCGGCGCCGCCGGATCGATGATGGTGGCGTCCTTTGTGGCCTCGTCCTGCACGATGTAGCAGTAGTTATCGCCGAAGCCCCAGCGCATGGGGAGACTATAGATGTGCATTTGGCGTCGAATCAAGCTCAGGACTGGCGCTCGCAGAGTTAGACGGCTTCGGCCAATTATCGTAGTTGCAATACTCGACGCCATCACGAACAATGAACGCCACTCATTAGGGTTCCACGAACGCAGGTCGTGTGCCTGAGCTGCCTTAACCAGAATAAAGGCCGCGCAGCGGCCAAATCGAGCGACTGAGCGTCCTTTGGGAGCCCTAAGCTCACTCTATGTACTGGCCAGAGCATGGCCGCCGCCTCCCCCCCGGGACGCCCGGGACGAGAGGCATTTGTGCGGGCCGCTGAGCCGTTCCACTTCGTCACGTTGATGTACATAGCACCTACCTCACATATATACTCTAGATAACATACCGAGACTAGTACGCTCGTGCCGTTGATGTAAACGGCGTCACATCGGCGCTCACGCGGACAGGCCGTTGTCGACCGTAAGGGTCTGACCTGTGATCGACCGCGACGCAAGAATATGCATGACGGTCTCCGCCACAGCCTCGGGCGGGACCAGGCCGGGGAACACGCTGCCTTCGACGAGCTTTGGGTCGGCCTTGACACCCATATCGGTGTCGACAACGCCCGGCGCGACGCAGTTGACGGCGATGTTGCGCGAGCCCAACTCGCGCGCAAATGACCGCGCGAACCCCTCGAGCCCGGCCTTCGTAGCGCTGTAGACGGCGGACCCGGCCGCGCCCCGCGACGCGAGCACCGAGGACATGAACACGAAATGCCTCCGGAGCTGCGCGTCCACGTCGCGTGGCTGCTGCTGCTGGGCCACGCTGGACGTTCGCGCGCCCCCCCTCGGCGCGCTCCTGAGCATCGCCCGCGCGAGCTGTTTGGCCATGAGGATCGGCGCGTGCAGATTGACGGCCAGCGTCTTGCCGATGCCGGACACGCTCTGCATGGCGACCAGGCCCGTACCAGCGATGCCCGCGCAGCTGATAAGCCCGGTATACTCGGCCAGGGGGCGCGGGCAGCTGGCCATGTCGGCGACCGCACCGAGATCGGACAGGTCGAGGCTCCACACGTCGTGCCGCTGGCGGTCCGCCACGACCGCCAATTCGCGCGCACGCGACTGCAGCAGGTCAGCGTTGCGAGCACACAGCGTCACGCTGTGCCCCGCCGCGGCCAGGCGCCGCGCAACCGCGAAGCCTATTCCCCTGCTACCGCCCGTGACGAGCATGTTCATCTGGACTAGTCGTCTGCACGCGGCGTACCCCGACCCAGAGACCTAGATCTAGTGCGTCGCAGCTGCCGGCGACCGCCGCGGCGCCTAACCGAGCGGTGCGTAGCAGAAGCGGTTCGGCGTCAGGACCCAGAAAATCGGAGAGCGATCTGACTCTGCCAACCGTGTTCCGAGTTCTGATCGAGTTCTGATCGATTTCTGATCGAGTTCGAGATCGAGTTCGGGCTCGAGTTCTACTTTGTGTCGGGACGCGAAACCTGGTTCCTAAGCCCGAGCAGTGACCTGAGAAGGCGATGAAAAGCGGCGGCGATGGTGTGTGTGTGTGTGTGTGTGTGTGTGTGTGTGTGTGTGTGTGTGTGTGTGTGTGTGTGTGTGTGGGAAGAGTTGTTTGTTTTATATACGAATATATGTGGACAATATGAGGTTTGCCAACCTGTGGAGCCCATATGGCAAATTAAGGCTCCACAGTCCGATGCTAAACAAAGGTTCTAGACAAAAGCTTAGTCGAAAAGACCCATGCCCATGTCACCATCGGACTCAGACTCCTCCTTGGGGGCCTCCTCGGCAGCAGCCTCGGCAGCGCCAGCACCGCCGGCGGCAGCGCCACCAGCAGGGGCAGCACCGCCGGTCGGGACGGAGGCAAGCTTCTGGGAGCCCTCGGCAATGAGCTCGTCGATGTTCTTGCCGCCGAGCTCGGCGATGACCTGCGAGATGCGCTCGTCATCGGCCTCGATGCCAACCGAGGCGAGGACCTGCTTGAGGTCCTCGGCGTTGGGCTCGGCCTTGCCGCCAGCCTGGAGAAGAAGATAAGCAGCCAAAGTCTTCATTGTTCTTGTGACGAAATAATCAGTTTAAGCTGTGGAAGCAGACTATTCCTTGAGTGTGGAGGGAAGATGGGCTACTGAAAAATTGGTGGCGAGAGGGCCCCAGCCGGTCTGTGGGCTTGGGACTGCGACCGGCACACGTGATACCAATGGCTATGGTCCTATGTAAAAGCCCTACTGACTAATACTCAAGGGAATACGCATCTGGGCTCTGACGGCTCCCAAGGAAGAGGCGGGCGCTATGCTCAAGAAGCGCCGCCGCTATATTTTATAGAGGTGTGTGTAATTAAAGGTGCTGTGACATTTTATAGAGCAATGATCTAGTCGTCAGAATTCGGTTTTCATTAGTGAAATGTCATGAACGAACAAACGGCCACCAATGCAGTACTCAAATCAGCTGAGTGGCAGGCGCTATACCTTTTAGGCTGCCTATGGTGGCGCTGCACGCTAATGCACCACTCTGGCGTGCTGCAAATAGAGTGAGTTCACCCTTACCCAGACAGAGTCCAAAGGCCACATTGTCCGGCAAAGAGTTTATACTGCAGCTTTGTACCCTAGTACATATGCAGGGAGCTTTAAGCGGTGATTACATCTCAACTTGAACAAGGCCGGCGGCAACGGCTCTCCACGTTCGGGGGTGTCGTGCACACCTCCAGTAATTGCAGGCTTCATTATCCGTTAAGTTTATGGTTCTCGGCAACACTATTTAGCATATACAGAAAACGTTAAAGTCAAACTGGCAGTGTCTATCACGTAGTACCGGCGCGCAGAAGTATTTACAGGCGATGTTTTGCATTAAAGAGTACAGCAGATTGGACCTCTCACAACAACTCTGCGTAGCGTCAATAAGCCAGCAAGAAGGGAGATTTTCTTGTTTCTGCCATGAGAGCCATGACCTCCATGCTCTCCCTGCCGGTTCTAATTGTGAGCAATTGCGCGCCATGCATGATATACCCCCTCTGGGGTATCCAGTATTTCTGTCTGCACCCGGCATTGTGGGGCCAGCTGGTTTTGCTGGCGATCCCCCAGCTTTCGCTCACTGTCGTGGTCGTCGCAATCTGCTTCGCCTTTTTGTACCCGCCACAGGCGGTTCTAGCGTTCGTTTTGAACGGTCCTGCGGGCGTCGTGGGCTCCTTCATCGGCATGACGCAGCAGGCACTGAGCATTGTGCGGAGTTTTAGCGAGTTGTTCCTGTTCCCCCGACCATTGCGGATACTATTTGACGGAGTATTGATCCAGGAAGGTATGGACTATCTCATTCTGCAAGGACGCATGGCGGCGCCTGCAGAAAAAGACCAAGCCGACTACCAGCGTCTGGCCGCGTGGCTGAAAGGTCTGCCTCGGAAGCTCCTGTTCCCAACCTGGTTCGGAATGGTGTTCTTGCGCTTTTTGCTCTCGTTCATTCCAGTGCTGGGGCCGTTGATACTCATTTTTCTAGACGCGCCTGGCACGTCGGCGCGCTGTCTTGGCCGCTACTTCGAGCTCAAAGGGTGGGACAAGCCGCGCATCGACGCCTTCGTGGCGCAACACCGCGGGCAGTGGTACTCCTTTGGCCTCCTGGCCGCCGCGCTCGAGGCCATACCTATCTTTGGGTTCGTGTTCACCTTCACGAACACAGCTGGCGGAGCACTCTGGGCCGTACGCATGGAGCGCCATGCAGCGCGTGAACAGAGCAAGAGGACTCAGGAGCCCGCTCTTAGCCGGATAATCCGAATGGGGCGATAAGGCCATCCTAATCCAAGGGTGGCAAGGTCGCTTCTTCGCGACGGCTTGCTGCACACCTGTTCATCATGCTCGGCGCGAGCAGCACGAAACTAGCCCGGCGCGCGCGCGCCTAACCAGACGCCAAAATCAGTCGTGCCATCAACGCACCATCAGACCACCTGGAAACGTTGTAAGCTAATTTATAAAGGTAAAAAAAAATTCGTATACTATCGACACGAACATGCGGCGGCGAAGCTAAAGTCTATGGCGAGGCCGTCAAAGCAGCAGCGTGATGAAGGAGGAACGACATGGCGATGCCCAGCTGAACATTTGCATCGTCACATTTCTCCCGCCCAGCGGGGTTCCGCTCTGGTTCTGCGGAGATTGTATGGAGATCTAGCTGGCGTTACTTGCCAAAGGAAAACGCATAGAGAACAACTTTTGATGGTTCGAAAGCCAATGAATAAGCCAGTGAGGGGGGCACAGAAGAAGTCAATGTAACAGCAATGGGAGGAGGCAAAGCAAAAGCGCCAGAGAAAGCCCCGGCCAATATCCCAGACAAAACCCTTTTTGGGAAAGCTCACGGAGTAGCCAGTGGGAAAGCTCACCATACAGCCGGGGACAAAGTCTACAAATCAGCCTCTGGGAGCGCTGCAAAAGGAGCCCAGACAGCGAGGCAGCGAGCCGGAGCAATTGAACCGCTGATGAGCGGAGCAATGACACCGCTGGCGGGCAGGGCCAATGAGCGAACCCGTGAGATAGCCAATGAGTCGATCTGCGAATGCGCGCAAAAGCGGGCTGATCAGCTAGTCACCGAAGAGCTGAGCGAGCGCAGCTGTGTAAGCGCGCCTCTGGGTCCCCCGCCGGGTGCTTCAGCGTGAAGGCAGCAGCACTGCATCGAGGCAGCCGAAGCCGGCGGCAATCCCGCCCTCGTTGGAGCTCTGCAGCTTGGTGCGCAGCAGGAATCCCGCTTGTTTGTTCATCAGCTCGGAACCCGTGTCCAGGTCCCAGAGCACGGTACCGAATATTCCGAGCTCGCTGACGATGCGGCCGCTGAGCACGTCCTTGCCTTTGAGGATCTTGTTGGAGATCTTCGGGGGCTCGATGAGCTGCATGAGGATGTACTGTGACCAGCTCTCCTTCTCGAGGTTGTGCAGGAAGCCCGGTATGTCGTCCTTGTAGACGTTGTTGCCGCCGCCCTCGCGCTGCGGCTTTAAAACGTAGTACTCGGGCTCCTCGAGCGCGAGACGCCGCCCCTCTAGGCCCAGCTCCGACTCGTCCAGGGGCCACATCCCGACAAACGTCTTCTCGACCTGCTGGATCTGCGCCTCTGCGAGGCGCGGCTTGAGGCTCCGCAAGATCTGCGGATTTGCCAGCAGTTGCTGTATCTTTTTCGTGCCGGCGAGCTGCGTCAGAACGGACGGGCATTGGATTGCGTGGCTCGCCTCGAGGTGCTCCCGCGCGAGCCACTCCGTCTCGGTGGGATAGTCGCCCGGACCGTAGCCCGTGCGGTAGTAGACGACACTGACTTCGGCGCCGAGCGGGACGAACACGAGGCGGTTGTTTGCGCCAATCGTGGTTTTGCGCGAGATCTGCTCGAGCGTTGCGCGAACGCAGACGATGCCGTGCCGCGAGAAGAGCTCGTACTCCAGCAAGCGCTGGTCGCTGACGTTCGTCTCGCCGGGTTGCGTGGCGACCAGGACGACCGTCTGCATGTCCCCTGCGTCGTACGCCTTGTGCATCTGCGCCAGGCCCGTGGCGATCTCGGCCAGCGAGCGCGAGACGGGCACCTCGCCGTGCACGGCGTTGCGGCCGGTCTCCGCGATGAACTTGTGCATCTGCGTGACGCGCGTGGCGAGCCCGCCGAACGAGACGCTGACCGTGTTGAACTCTACCTGCTTGATCTGCCGGCCCTCCTCGACGCTTGTCCGCGCCTTGTCCACGAGATAGTCGCTGCGGAATATGCCGCCAGTCAGCTTTTGCGAGCGCTGGTCCTTCGTGCGGTTGTGGATACCCAGCAGCCGCGTGGTGAACTCGTCCGCCGAGGACTTCGAGAGCTCGCGTACCACGAAATCCGGGTTCGACACGACAGCATGGTACAGGGCGTTGAACGCCGTCTGCACGTTCAACGCGTTGTCGAAGCCGTGTCGCGAAAATGGCGTCGGATAGAGCGTCACAGGGACGCCCCTGGCGCCGCCGTCCTGCTCAGGCAGCGTGAGCACCACGCCGTGCGCAAGGCACCAGTCCCGTATGTGGCCCATGAGGTAGCGCTCCTGGTACTCCGACAACGTCGGCGGGAACTTGATCAGCATGGCGTGCAGTGCGAGACTCGTACGTTCGGCGTCTTCAGCGTGTCTGTCGGTACGCGCCCCCCTATGCGTGCTAGCTGGCGAGCGAGCGCGGGTCTTGGGTTCTTCGAGGTTGGGGCTCGCTCTCGATCCTGCAGAAATCTCACCCATAGCCGCGGTGCGCGTCCGCTGTTTTGCGAAGCGGCGGACGCCACCCTCCCCGTGGTGAGTATCGAGGTGCATGGACTGCGACACTACGAGCCCCATTACATGTAGCTATCGCCGTTTCGCCACAGAGTCTCTAGCCCCCAGTTTCGGGGCGCGGAGTGTGCTCGAGGATACCGTCACTGCTAAATGGCGCGCCCAAGCTATTTCGCCGATTGGTCCCCGCTCGAATAGGGTTTTGCTTCAACGCGAGCGATGCAGGGGTAAGGTCAGCTGATCCATCTCTAGCGTCAATCACTCATACCTTGCACACACAAAAGTCCCAGCCATTTTACCTTGGGCGGTGCAAAAGCTTCCTACTGCCTTCGCACTCCTGCGCCCAACCGCGCCACCCTTCTCCTATTGTAGCCTTCCTCGTGTAAACAACGGCTCTAAGTCGAGTTATACTTATGCATGAATATAGCTGCCATTAGCCGAAGCCAAGCACGTGGTTCGTTATGTTGGACTAGTCGCGTGTCGTGCGCTGTGCGCGTATCGAAGCTTTATAGGCCGTGCGAGCCGAGCACGCTTCGTTTTGTCACCGGTATCGGAGTGCGAAAAGTTAATCCAGGGTGGCGTCCTAGTCTTTGTCCGAGAATAACTGCTTCATTTCTAAGGCGTCTCTGCTAAACTCCTACACACATATGGAAAAAAATTCAAACTTTTAACGGATTGCATTTCTCTGATACTTCTGCTGTTTGCAAAGGAGATACTTTGATAGGTACCTCCCAACGCTTTTTCTGGAAGCGTTTGGGGTTAAACTTATTCGCAAGCGCCAGCTCAACGCATAGGGTGTACTCCACTTCAAATTCGCCGCGGTCGCCGGGGTCGCCGCGGTCGAGACTCTCATTGAGGTAATGCGGAAGCCTAGCACTTTTAAGACCATAATTCAGCCACTTCAAAGCTATTTCGAGAGGAAGGCCGATGTCTTTGCGCTCGAACACCGTGTATTTTGTGCAGAAGGTGTCGCTAAGCATACCTGCCTGTTCGGTGTAAACCGTGACAGTGGCTTCGCGATGTAGCCTTACCGATACTTTATGCAGAACCAATAGCTCCATGTCGGTGCTCTCGACATCCAGGCTTATGTTCAGCGGCCACTTCGGGCTCTGAGGAAAGCCAGACTTGGGTACATTTAAATGGAATACGACGTTGCCATACCGCCTGTGCTCTGTCTCATCCCGCACGAGGTTGTTGAAAAAACCTGAGACTGTCTTGACGGCCGTGAGATAGCCACTCAGATACACATTCACAGTACGGGGCTTGAATGTCCAGTGAACACAGTCGGTTTGATCGACTAATTTCGGCTCACGGTGAACAAGAACAACGAGGTCTGTGCTTGCCACCCCTGACCACCATGAAGAGCTATCGATCTGAGCTGTCAAACTCCACGATATGGAATTTCCGTAGCCCACCCACAATGATATGGGAGATTTCTTCGGCAACTCGAATGTGAAGCGGTACTCATACGAGCCGGCTTTCAGCTTGAAGTTAGTGCGTAAGTCTTTCGGAGCACGCCCGCTTCGTAACTGCTGCAAGCTCTCGCGGACCTTCTTCTCGGGAAACAAAGTCACGCACCTCCTATAGAATGTCTCGGCGTTTCTCGCCTCTTTGGTCTTTTCCGACCCCTTCTCATCCTTAGTTCTGTATTCGACCCTGGTTTCTTTCTCACAAACGAGCGATATGAAGATGTGGGAGGCTTTAAAACCTGAGCTGCTCGTAATTGCAACTTTACCGGTTACAACATCACCGCCCTGGAAGGGAGACGGTCGGTCGAGGCTAATTTCAATATGAGGGTCACTAGAGGTCATGACTGGCAGAGAGCTCAGTTCATCTCCGTGAAGCCTGTTAGTTGTAGCTAGGCAGCAATCGAGTGGTCCGCAGAAATATGTTCCCTAGAACTCTCGAGCCGTAAGTTTACGCACAATAAATAATAAGAATTAGGTTCTGACGCAGGGTTTGGCCCATGTGGCCCATGTGCTCAAGGTCTGCCACATGCTAGCTTAATCGCGGTCAATTCATTGCACTCCTATTCAAGCAGCGTCCAGCTCTCTACTACAAACCGTGTTTTTTTTTAGCTCGAAAATATACAGTTGAGGCAGTGGACTAGGTAAGCTTAACAACAACTTCTAACTCGACACTGAGCTTCTTCCCTGTGTCTGTCAAATACCTTAAATCCTAAATGAAAGCCCGTAAATGCCCAGGTAGCGGTGATTCAGTGCCGCCACTTCATCCTGGAATTTTCCTGATTTTAGCCGAGAAATGCCTATGCGTCCCATTTCGGCAGGCCTCAATACTTGCGAACGGAACTGGCCACTCCAAAGAGCATGCCTCCTCTACACATAAAGAGCGATAAGCCTAGTCAGTACTTTGTAGGTCTCTGCTTCTTTCTTTCCTCCGAAACTCTTTTAATTTCGAGTAGATACTTCAACAGGCCTAGTCTATTGCTTTTGCTGACAGCGATAAGCATCGAGGTTTAGCCACAAAAACATCATAACGAGGCGCCAAACCTTACGTTAATTTCGAGGCGTTTTCCGCTTTGAGTGACCGACGACGCGGAGCCGGGCACTTTTTTGGATTATGATTCGAGCTTACTAGAGCTTTCTCGAAAGCTAGTGCAAAGGCTGTGCAACGCTTGATGTCGGTGTTTCTCACACTCGCTGAGCACCGAGTGTCCGACTTTACTTACGACGTGGTTGTTACTCGACGGCATAACCTCACCACACTTTTGTGCTGAAAAATAAGCTTCTAATCACCTTTCTCGAGATCCAAGCCTCAAATTCAGCGGCCACTAAGGGCCTCGCGGAAGGCCACCTCTGAGTAGGAGCAATCGAAGGACCAGCTTGCCAGCTAGCCTATGCTCGGTCTCACGGCGCAAGATAATATACACCAGACCTGGAATTATTCTGACAGCCATTACAGCTGCACATGGAACCGTAAAATTCGAGGTTTGCGTCGATGCCGTGCTCACTGGCTAAGTTCATTCAACTCATTGAGAAAGCTGAGCCCCTTTTAGGTGGGGCGATGCTGCGAAGGCTGCCGACCGGCGCCAGGCCGTACCGGCAAGGAGGCCCTGCGAGCTAGGCCGCGTACTCTGGGAGCCAGTCTCCTCCAGTCGTGTGATTCGCCGCGACGCGAGCACCCGGACTGTGGACGACTGTTTTGGCCACGAGCTTCAGCTTGGTGGACTTTTGAGGCTTCTCACGACTCGCTACCGTAACTTCGGCGACGAGGCGGTAGGAAATGCGAAGAATAGATGAGTGATGGGACTCGCCCACGAGTTTACTGATCGAGGCCGCCTCGAGGCTGGCATTGACCAGGTCGCTCGCCTCCTTGAAGGATGCGCATATGCCCTTCAACTTAACGAGAGGAACGACGCTGATCATCTCCTGCTGCTTGCCGTGCTCGGGTGAGACCAGCGTTCGCCGACGTAGGTGGACATCGACGCCCTGCACCCAGAGGAGATGGCCGAGCGCGCAGCTCAGCCCAAGCGAGACATGCACGCGTTCTGGCGCCTGGAACAGCCCATCGCGGGGCTGGTAGAGATGCAGCGTGACGTCGGCGCACTGCTTCATTCGCTCCAGGTCAGCTTTGCCCATCGTGCGCTGCTTCTTGGCTGCCGCGTAGCCCGGCAGGTACGCTTTGACGACGAACGATTCACGCGTTGCGTCGAGATTGGCCGGTTCCCAGTCGATCAGAGGGGCCTGTCTCACATCGATGGCTAGCCGGCTCCATTTCTCGAGGGTCAGTAGGCCGGGGCGGTAGATCTTGGCCTCGAGAACCCAAAAGACGCCGACGTCCTCGTCGATTTTGACGGACGACGGGTGGCCCGATGGGACGGTGAACTCGAAAGGGAAGCGGTGGACGCCCTTCTTGAGCGTGTACGTCTGCGTGAAGCGGTCGAGGCCGAGGTCGGCTGGCGGCTCCGACGGCGTGCGCCACAGCTCCTCGGGTTCGGTCTGCACGGGCGGCAGCTGCGAATGCAGCCCGAAGTCACTCGGGGGCGGGGGCGCCGCGTTGGCGGCCGGCGCGACGGAGTGGTCGCGCATGCCGCTGGACGGGAAAACTGTGCTGCGAAGCGAGACGCGCTGGTACACGGCCGTGGAGCGGTAGGACGACGAGCCGTTGAGCACGAGCATCGAGGCCCGCTCGCGGCAGCGCAGCACGACGTCGATGTGCAGCACGTCCAGCGTGCCCCGCGTGTCGACGGTCACGCTACCCGCGACGCTGCCACCCGTACGGTGGTCGCTGTCGAAGACCTCGATCGCGACCTTTGGCCCGAACAGAACCATTCCGAGGGGCCTACGGCGGGCTTGAGGAACCGGATGATATCTGGTAAGAAGTGTTAGCGCTACGTCCAAGCCTGTTAGTGCCGGAAATTCGCGCGCCGCTAGGCTGTCGATAGACCCCGTCCACTGGGTTGTGGGTGCGCGACGCCAGGGCAGCCGCCCGTTTCAGGCGCTCCGTCCCTTTCAGCGTTGGTCAGGTCGCTAAACCAGGGCGGGCCGGACGCGAGCCCCGCGCCCGTGCCCTCGTTGTGCGTCGCCGTCTTTGAAGTGCAGGTGTCAGGCAGTGCTATCACCGCACGCAGCCCTAGGGCGCCCCAGGGCGCGGGCGCGCAGCGGAGCTTCGCTCCGAGGCGAGCGTATAGGCCGCCCACGCCCCGCGGCCTCTCCTGCGGCCGTGAGGCGCACTTGATGGCTAAGTAGGAAGCTAAATTATAGGCTATGTAGACCAGTTTGGGTGGGAGAAGCGGCGGGTCGAGATTCTGTGCTACTTGGGTCGCCCCTCTCCTCCCTTCCAACCTCCCTCTCTCTCCTCCCTTTGGGTAGACTCCCTTTGGGTGTGCTCTCTCATCCAGATTTTTTCCAGGGCGAGCGGTTATACGGTCGCAAAGGGAGCGAGTGTCTTGGCGGCCCCTGAGCTGGCGAGCAGCAATATAGCGGACGCCGAGAACGCAGAGAGCGCCTCACAGGCGAGTCTAGGCCCGCGTTCGTGCGCAGCGATGGCGCTGAGCTACTACCGCACCGTGCGCACGACGGCGAAGGGCCGGTGGTACGGGCGGAAGCTCGGGGAGGTGGCCAGCGAGTTTGCGCACGCAACGCTGCTTGGCGACCCCGAGCACGTTGTGCGCAACGCCGACATCGTGGAGTACCGGATCCACGTGCACGAGCCGCCCGTCCCCGCGCTGGGGCCCGCGGCGCTGCTGTTCGAGGACGAAGACTTTGTCGTCATCAACAAGCCGAGCGGCATTCCCGTGCACCCGACGGTGAACTACTACCGCCACTCGGTCACGGAAATGCTGCGCCCGCGCTTCGGCGTGCTGCTCCCGTGCTACCGGCTCGACCGGCTCACGTCGGGCGTGCTGGTCTTCGGGAAGACGCAGGCTGCTGTCGCGCAGTACAACGGCGGCGAGAAGCACAAGGTGTACCTTGCGCGCGTGCAGAGCGCAGCCATGCCCGCGGCCCTGCGCTCCGCGGGCCGGCTCGCGGCCACGCAGCCCATCGTCACGCTGAACGCGAAGCGCGGCTACGACGGGTTCGTCGCGGCGCTGGCGCGCGCGAAGCCCGCGGAGACGCGCGTGGAGCTGGTGAGCGAGGCTGCCGGCGGGCTCGCGACGCTCCGCGTGGCGCCGCTCACGGGCCGCACGCACCAGATCCGCAAGCACCTTGCGCTTCTGGGGATGCCCATCCACAACGACGAGGTCTACGCCGACGGCGGCCTGTTCAAGGCCATGTGCGAGCAGCCCTCCGAGCACGCCTTCGACGCTGTGTTCCAGCGCTATGAGCGCGCGCGGCGCGCGAAGCTCACGGGCGAGGCCTGTGAGGAGTGCGGCGCGCCGCTCTACCAACGCACGCTGCAGCCGCTCGATCTCCACTGCGCGCGCTATGCGTTTGGCGATCGCGTCTTCGAGGCGCCGGCGCCGTTCTGACCTGGGAAACGCGGTCTGAGCACGGCACCCCGCGCGCCGCAGGCCTGCCCGCGTGTTGCCAGAGGCCGGCCAGAGGCCCGCCCCGCCTGCTAGGTTTGCTGCGCTTCCAAGACCCCGGCGACGCCGCGGTTTACAGATATAAATATGTACAAAAGCTAGGTAGACAGGTTCTCCAGTCTCTTCTGCAGACGGCTCTCCTCCAGCTCCGCGAGGCGCGACTGCACATAAGCGGGCAGCTCGGCCAGCGTCACGTCGGTTCCCTGGTCCGCTTGGTCGCCCAGACCCAGCGTTTTCACCTTCACCGCGCCCTTCGCGAACTCGTCCTGGCCGAGGATGACGCCCAGCGGGCACCCGCTGCGCTCGGCGGCCTCGAACTGCTTCTGCAGCTTCGGCTTGGCCTTGTACACGTACTCGGCCTCGATGCCGGCGTCCCACAGCAGCTTCGCGACGCGCATGCGCTCGGCCAGGAAGCCCGTCCAGCTGGGCCCGCCGCCGAAGGCCATGATGAAGACCTGCGTGGCCGACGGACGGAGGTGGTCGAACTGGCCCTGCGCCTTCAGCAGGCTGAAGATGCGCTCCACGCCAAAGGAGATGCCGACGCAGGGGATGTCGCCGTTCTTCTTCGTCGCGAACATCCCGACAAGCCGGTCGTAGCGCCCGCCGGCCGCGATGGAGCCCACGCCCACGTTCTCGCTGTTGTCGTCGTCTTCCCCCTCGGCCTCCGCGGCCTTCTTCTTCTTCTTGCTGCTCTGCTTCTTCTTGCAGGCGGCGTCCTCGGGCGCCTCCGACTCAAGGGCGCCGGGCGGCGCGCTGGCGGCCGTCACAACCTCGTAGATGAGGCCCGTGTAGTAGTCGAGCCCGCGCGCAAGGCTCAAGTCGAACGAGATGTGCTCGAGCACGCCGAACGCCTCGAGATAGGGCAGCGCCGCGCGCATGTCCGCGACGCCCTCCTTCGCGCTCTCGCTGGCCATGAGCTCGTCCGCCTCCAGCCGCGCCACCATCTCTGGCACGCTGCCCTTCAGACGCACGTACGAGCCGATGCGGTCCGCCGTCTCGGGCGCGAGGCCCTTCTCGATCGTCATTTCGCGGCGCACGTCCTCCCAGGGCAGCTTGTCCAGCTTGTCGACCGCGCTCGAGATCGTGCGCACCTTGTCTTCGGGCACGCCGCAGAACGTGAAAATGCCGTCCAGGATCTTGCGGTGGTTCAGCTTGATCGTGAAGCCGCGGATGCCCAGCGCCGTCAGCGCCTCGACCGCGACTGACAAGCACTCCGCGTCGGGCACCATCGCGTCGTACTGGCCGGCAATGTCGAAGTCGCACTGATAGAACTCGCGCATGCGGCCCTTGGTCATCGCCGGCTGGTCGCGACGGTACACCTTCGCAATGTGGTACCGCTTAATCTGCTGCACGCCGTTCATCGCGACGTAGCGCGCGAACGGCACAGTCAGATCGTACCTCAGAGACGTGATCTCTCCTCCTTGGTCCTCCAGGTTGTAGATCAGCCTCGAGTCCTCGCCGTACTTGCCGGCCAGGATCTCGCGCAGCTCGAACACGGGCGTGTCGATAGTAACGCCGCCGTGGCGCCGGAACACGCTCGTGATCGTGTCGAACACGTGCTGGCGAATGACCATGTCTTTGCCATCCCAGTCTTTCGTGCCTTTCGGCACCTTCAGCGTGAACTGCTTCGCGGCGGACATCGTGCGGACGATCTGCAAGGCCCGAATGGTGAAAAAGGTTGACTCTCACCTCGCCTCTTCACCCCTACCCAAGGGCCGCTCTCGTGTCACGGTGGTGCTCGTTCGAGGGGGGGGAGAGCCATCCGCCTTAATGCGGTCTCCTTTAATAAATCGGCAAAGGTATCGGCTGTAAAAACACACGTCGGTGTAACTGCCTCCGTAGAAGAGGCTTTGAGGCATAGACGTATGCTCCGAGGCAGAGAATAGTAGATTACGCTGAAATGTGTGACTCAATATATAACAAACCGCAGGCCAAGAGCAATACCGCCGCGCTTGGCTCCTCTGACCGCTTGTGCCTCTATTTTGCGGAACATAGAGACACCTTCAAATTTCTCGTGGCGCGCCCTCGTGTCCTTAAAGATGGCATTAGCCAGCTAAACTTTCGGAAAATTAAAAATCAGTTTAAAGTGTGTCACTACGTTTCCGTATCTTCTCTAAACAAGAAGGGCCTATGAGCCCC
This sequence comes from Starmerella riodocensis, assembly GCA_004124955.1. Classification (NCBI taxonomy): domain Eukaryota; kingdom Fungi; phylum Ascomycota; class Dipodascomycetes; order Dipodascales; family Trichomonascaceae; genus Starmerella; species Starmerella riodocensis. The sequence goes on from NRDT01000030.1 coordinate 54,683, forward strand.
CAGCTAGTTCGCGTTTCTCCATGTATTAGCAATTTGAGCAGTCTGCAAGCATTACGAGTGTCGGTCTGAGCATGCAGGCAAACACAACGTTGTATTTTCATCCACGGGGCTACGGCACATCGGTTCGCACCCTGAGTGCTTAAAGAACGAAAGACAGTGCTCTGATTGACTCCAAGTCCAGTCTCACACACCGTGAGATCTTCCCTGAACTCCTCCTAGCCGCAGCAGCACATGGGGGCCATTGAACCGCTATACATTTTGGCGGGCCTCGCGCACACCTAGTCTAAGGCCCATTGATTTATCGGCCAAAGATGTGAGACACAAAACGTCTTACGCGGAAGGCTACGATTGCCGACTACTCAGCCCCAAGGTGCTCCGATCGTGTCTCTTGCTCGGGGCAGAGCCGCTCCACAGGGCCTCGCTTCCACTTGTCAAATCGAATATGGCTAGCCGATATGCAAGCAAGTGCATCGGCTTGTAATTTTTTTGTTAAATTTTGAAAAGGCATTGTGCAACTCGGCTTCCCTCGCGTCAAAATTACGTGGGGTGCCTGGCGTGTTTGCACACGCGCCTGTGAAATGCAGATTTCTGCACCCGTGCCGCTCTGGGTACGGATGTGCTAGCTTGATGTAGGCACTTACAGCCATGACCTAGCACCACATTCTACTTGTGGTCAGCCGGGGCAAGGTTATTAGCAAGCACATGCACGTCCTTACTCAGTTCTCAGCCCTTTCTCTTTAACGTTCGCCAAGTGCTGCCGGGAGATATGGCGATCGCTTAATCACTTGACGATAGCCGGAGCTGGGTTCTAACTTGGAGTCGTTTGGCCAAGATACGATATCGTGCGAGAGTACTACGGTTCGTAAAATCAAATAAGTCGAGGCTCATCCCCACACCGTCCCAGCTTTAGCATCTTTAAACCGAAGGGGGATCAGGCTTGTCGTGAAACTTTAGGACTAATCAAAATACAGCTTACGGAAACCGGGGTATGGTCATGCGGTCACCACAAGCTTAGGCAAGAGCCGCAGCAGGTGCCTTTCCGCATCTTTTGCCAGGCCCCTTGACACCTTGTCACCCACCGTTGTAGGGCAAGGTGATTATGAATCTTGCAGCGGGTACTCCAAACCGTCTCGTCGCTTGTTCATTCTTGAACGCCAACAGACCGAGCCTAGGCCAACTTTGAAGCCGCCACAGCCCAGAGGAAGCTTCATAGTCATTGTCAGTCCACACAAACTTTCGACTCATGAATGTCATCTCGAGGGACCGCATAAGTCGACGACGCACCACTGGTGAAAAGTCAGATGATTTACCGTTGAAGCGCGCTCGGTAAGCACGCGTCAAATGCAGAAACCGGCCTAAGCATGCAGGGTTTGCATGCATCGCCACTAAACCGCGACCCGCGCAATCTATTTAGATGGCTGAGGCTTCAAAGTATATAAAAAGCCGTGAACAATTCGCAGAAACTTACAAGGCTTCTCTTCAATTGCCAAGATTTTGACTAAGCTACCAATATAGATAGCATGTCTGCCAACGAGGAAGTACAGCGGGGAGACCTTCCCGCTGCCAAAGATCAACCCTCTGGACAAGCTTCTTCATCTTTCTCGAGCCTCAAGGCTATCGGCTCGCATAACTCTGCAGATCTAGAGCGAGACTCCCGAGCATCATTCGTCGAGTCCGAGTCGGAGAAAGAAGTCAAACTTACTGGTGACAATGTACCAGAGTTTGCCCGAGGAAAGACCATTGTCGGCTGGGATGGCCCTGACGATCCTAAGAATCCGAAGAACTGGCCCCGCTGGCGGAAATTATTGACTACTGGGCTGATGTCATTCTGTACCCTCTCAATGTATATGGGCGCGGGTATCGTGACCCCAGCTGCGGCTGAGCTACAGGAATACTTCAACACAACCACTACGAAGACTGCTCTCGGGCTTACTCTGTTCGTATGGGGATATGGCCTTGGGACACTCTGGTGGTCCCCAATGAGTGAAATTCCGGTATTTCGAGGAAGAAACTATATCTATCTCTCGTGCCAATTTCTCTTCACCATACTGCAGATTCCAACAGGGCTCACTAACCACTTAGCCCCATATGCAGTCCTTCGATTCCTTGCTGGGATCTTTGCATCTCCTACATTGGCGACAACTGGCGCCACGTTGAGCGACATCTGGGATATGCCTTCACTCATCTATGCACTTATCGTCTGGGCATATGGCGCCGTTGCCGGGCCTTTCATCGGGCCACTTATTGGTGCATCACTCTCTGTCAACTATGGCTTCAGATACATCTTCTGGTATTTGTTGGCGACGGCAGGAGGCCTATTTTTTCTAATGTTGCTGCTTTTGCCAGAAACCTCTGAGCAGGAATTGCTCATTAGGAAGGCGCGGAAGCTGCGGAAAACAACGGGCTCAGATAAATACATCGCCCCGGGAGAGATAATCATGCACACGCAGAAGGCTGGAGAGGTGTTGAAGATGATGTTCTTGAAACCTATCATCTTGACCATCATGGAACCCATAGTTCTTCTGATCGATCTGCATATTGGCCTTGTTTACTCGGTGATGTACCTATTCTTCGAGGCCCTGCCCATTGCATACATTGGTGTGTACGGATTTACACTGGTCGAAATGGGTTGTGCATTCCTCTCGTTCCTGATTGGGGCAGCCATGGGATCTTTCATTTACGGCTACTACGTTCACACCAGGACTGCCGAGGAAATGGGAATGGAGCCAGAGAGGGTGTTTGGTCGTGCTGCCGTATTCGGTTCCTGCTGCTTTCCCGTAGGCATCATGCTCTGGGGCTGGCTCAGCAACCGAGATATCCACTGGGTCGTGGGCATGATTGGGAACCTGTTTACCGGGATGGGAGCCTTCACAATGTTCCAGTCATACTTTGCTTACCTCGGCGTGCTGTTCCCCCCCAACACCGTAGGCTCTGCCTTTGCTAGCAACAACCTCGTCAGGTCACTCATGGGCGGCGCATTTCCCCTTTTTGGCCATGTGTTCTACGCACACACTTCGACTGACAGGTTCAAGGTCGGCTGGGGATGCACAATCTTGTCATTGATTGGGTTCGCTCTTATTCCACTGCCTGTTTACATGTTCGTGAAGGGCAAGAGCTTGCGTGAATATGCTCAGAGGAAGTACGGAGACAAGATTTTGCAGGACTGAAAAGTAGCATAGCTAAGAAATGCAGGTAATCACTATTTAAGTCTTTAATATTTATGGCATCACGAAAGAATTTGTGGGAGCCTATGCAGTTAAGTCAGCTGTTACGCTGCCGCTTTAAGAACAGTAGGTAACACTATCGACAATTTGGGTGTTGGTTTACACATTTGGCAAATAAAAGTGTTGCCATTCCCTGCCGTTCCTAAGCGGTCCGGAGCACGATGGCTCATAATTCGCCCAAAATTCCAGTTATTGGATTTGTTGCTCTCAGCTCCAAAGAAAAAAGAGCTATTGCGCTCTGAAGGCCCGAACTCAGTAAAATGAGAGCCCGTCTAGTCCATGCGTATCGCCTTACTCCTAGGGAGAACGGTATATACCCTAGCCTCAGTGCTCTCATACTCGAAGTCCCACTGTGTTCCGAGTGCCGAAGCCATAAGACAAAGGCAGGCCCAGCCAGCTGTGCTATGGATGTGGTTCACTCGCTGCTTCGCACCGTAGTGAGAGGGTTCTACGACCTGAGAGCAATCATTGTTCTCGACGCGATCCTGGTGCACCACGTGCTTAGCGACCGTGAACTCGTCACCGCTACTGGCATCGCGATCAAGGATGTACGGGCGACGTGCGCGAGGCTTCGCGAGGACCACCTCCTCAAGGAGGTTTCTCACAGAGAAGAAAACCCGCAAGGGATGCGTGCATATACACAAACTGTTTACTACATCCACTTTACGGAGGCCATCGACGCCATTAAGTGGAAGATGCACGTCGTCGAGTCCAAGCTAAAGGAGGAGCTCGACCATCGTCACAATGCCCAAGATTATGTCTGTGATGTCTGTGGAAGCCACTTTGAGACGATGGACGCATTATCATTATTTGATCCCACTTCGGAAAGCTTCAAATGCTCTACGTGTGGCAATCCCTTGCGGGAGGAGGTTCAGCTGGCTGATCCCAACTCGCACATGGAGAGCCACATGGAAGGCTTTATGAGCCAGCTGAAGCCACTGATTGTAGCTTTGAAGCGGCTAGACGAGCTGAGCATTCCCGAAAACACGCTCGAGTCCGAGCTTCAGCAGCACGTCCCGCTCATCGGCGTCGACTCCCAAGGGCCAGCGTCGTACAACCTACCTCCCCACTTGGCTGGCAGCGCCAGCAGCCAAAAGCAGTCCAACTCTGGCATTACCATTGCTGGCTCTGCGGACTCCCGCCTTCCTCAGCAGGTACAGTCATCGTTTCAGGTCAACATCACCTCGGAAGCCGAGCAGCAGGCCCAGCGCGATCACGCGTTGGCAGAGAAGCAAAGATTGGCCGAGGAAAATCAGCTTCCCGAGTGGCACTCGCAGTCAACAGTGTCCACGAGCTTGGGCGCTCAACCTAAGACTGAGCACAAGAAGGAAGCAGAGGAAACGCAGTCGCCATCAAAACAAACGGATGAGGGCAAAGATGCTATGGAAGTGTATTTCAATAATCTGCAGGCTCAACAGGGAGCGGACGAGGACGAGGAGGAAGAGGAAGAGGAAGATGAGTTTCAGGACATCCTCTGAGTCCCTCCAACAGGGATCAAAGATCCAGCAGAGAACCTGCCAGAAAATACGTGTATTTACTCCCCAAAATTCGGTATAAAATCTTCGACCTGATGCCCCTAGCAAGCATGAAAGAGATTTTTTCCCCACCAAGTCCTTGCAACAAGGCCTAGCAAGTTGGTTCCCCGAACACTGGAATAGGCACTCGATCAGATAAGCACTCGCTGCCTCGACTTGCTGCGATGCTAAGCGAAGAGCAACTTGACGTCGCCATCTCGACTCGGCAAGCTTTGAGATCCCCGCTGATGTATATCGTGCTACCTTTCGGGCGCGATCAGATTCGGCTTTGCGGGCCCGAAACTGTCTGGCATGGACGGCCAACGTACAGCTCACAGGAGATTCACTTGTTCGCCAAGCAACTCATCAGTATCGAGTAAGACTTGGCATGCCACTGCCGTTGCCGTCTGTTCTGAGAATTATAGAAGTAAGGGCCCTAAATATTTCAATACAATTAGGATTCCTTATGACTGAGGCGTTGCAAAAGCTGCTCGAAGGGAATGCACTTTCAGTAAATTAGGTAGCGTGCACCTCGCCCGAATTTTTTCACCCCAAGGAGCGCAGGTCGGCGCTTTTACAAGATTTTCTTGTGTTGGGTGGCGAACTTAGGGCAGCTGTTTCATATATGAAGTCGATCAACTAAGCACGATTAACATTTGTCTATGTGCTCAATCTGTGCAGTTTGCAGTTCGAATGTGCCTCTGTTAAAGGACGAAGCGGTTGTGTCCCGAGGCGAAAGAGTTATCTATGAAATGTTGTCGTTTCTTGAACGCGTGAAGTCACTTTCGTATTTTTATGTATGTGGATTAGGCTGTTAGTAGATATCATGGCCCTCAGTCACGACCAATTTCAGCTTGTTAGCATTTCCGCGCCATTCTTTCAGGGGTCCATCAGTGCCATGATCGGTGTGCTGTCTGCCCGTTGACATGTCTAGGGCATCACCTATTTGACTCAATGCGTGCATTTTTCTGCATTCAAACTTCTCTCGAGGAGACCTTGGGCATGGGTGTGGGCGAACACATGCGTCTCCTTAGCCTCTTCGACCAGCTTGTGTAATAAACACGGCAGAGTTTTGCAGGTTCTAAGGTCCAATGTCCGGCAGTGCTTTCAAGCAGAAAGAAGTGGAAGCTATTTGTCCACTCGTCGAGTCAACATTTTGAACGTTTGATAGTTGTAAGTGACAAAGCTCCTAGGCTGTACTGCTTTCTATCCTCATTGGCTTCGATGGTACCTGCAGAAGCGACATGTGGGGTATAGGTACAGTAGGGCAGTAAGCTTATCCATTAAATGCTCGATAGGGTAACATTATTATGGAATCTTGCAGCGCCGCTACTATGCTCCAGGAACTCCGTTCTAGAATGCGTTTGAAGAAAAGACGAAGACGCGTCTAACTTTTCTCTGCGAAAGTTCGCTTCAAAGGCCAGAGTCGTAACGCGATATCGTACGCACCTACTAATTTGTTCTGCGAAGTATGGATTATTTAGAAGCTTACAAGTTCATCTCACGTATTACCTTTAAGGATCACGTTCGGTAAGCATGCGTCCCAGCTGCAGTTTGTTATAAGCATGTGGCATGTTTTTTTTTTCCGTCGCCACCAGACCACTTTCCTTCAATTCGGGTCAGTATGCAGAAAGCATCCCTATATATATCGGCTTGAGATCTACTCTGCATCTAGTAGAGATAGCAGCTCTTTGGGTCTCTTTATCACTAACAGCTATCAATCGCCTCGTAGATAGCCCATGGTGGAGTATCAGGAAGAATCTCAAGATGCATCATCCATCACCGAGAAGGACTCACCTAGCTTTGGCCGTAATGTTTCCCCTGTTTCGGTTGACCTCGAGAAAAATTCACAAGAGGCTCCGGCAAAATCGGAGAAGGCCGTGACAACATTCCAAGGCAAAGAAATGCCAGAGGTGGCTCGCGGTAAGACCATCGTGGATTGGGATGGTCCTGAGGACCCTGAGAATCCTAGGCAGTGGCCTCTGTGGAGAAAACTTTTAGCCAGCGGATTGATTACCCTTTGCACGATCTCTTCTTACATGGGTGCCGCAATCGTGACACCTGCAGCTGAAGAGCTTCAAGAGCACTTTCATACGACACGAACGAAAACCGCGCTCGGCCTGACGCTTTTCGTTTGGGGTTACGGCTTGGGAAGTCTTTGGTGGTCACCCATGAGTGAGATACCTGTCTTCCGAGGCAGGAACTGGATCTACTACGCCTGTCAATTCCTCTTTGCTATATTGCAGATCCCAACTGGTCTTATCAACCATATTGCACCCTACGCGGTTCTTCGCTTCCTAGCTGGAATCTTTGCGTCGCCTGCGCTGGCGACTTCTGGCGCAACGTTGAGCGATATATGGGACTTACCTGCTATCATATACGCCATCATCGTCTGGTCCTATGGCGCTGTAACTGGGCCATTTATTGGCCCCCTTGTCGGCGCAGCTCTCTCGGTTAATTACGGCTTCCGCTACATTTTCTGGTATCTCTTGGCAACATCCGGAGGCCTTTTCGTGCTCATGGTGCTTTTCTTGCCCGAGACTTCGGAGCAAGAGTTGTTGATAAGGAAGGCACGCAGGCTCCGCAAGACAACTGGGTCAGATAAATACATCGCTCCCGGCGAGATCATCATGCATACGCAGAAAGCCAGAGATGTGTTGAAAATGATGTTCCTTAAGCCCATCCTGCTGACCATTATGGAGCCCATCGTCCTTCTTGTTGACGTACACATTGGACTCATGTACTCTATGATGTACATCTTTTTTGAGGCTGTGCCCATCGTTTACTTAGACGTGTACAACTTCACTCTTGTTGAGATGGGATGCGCATTCTTATCTCACCTAATTGGGATTGCGGTAGGTTCAGTGATCTACACGATATACATTCGCACCAGGACCGACACAGAGATGGGAACAGAACCCGAGAGGGTTTTTGGACGGGGTGCTATATTTGGTTCCTTCTGTCTACCCACGGGAATCCTAATTTGGGGGTGGCTGAGCCGAAAGGGGATCCATTGGGTAATAGGAATGATCGGAAACATCATATTCACGACCGGTGTCTTTAATATGTTTCAGTCCTACATCGCTTACTTGGGAGTACTCTTTCCCCCGAGTACTGTTGGCTCAGCATACGCCAGCAACAATCTGGTGCGGTCATTCATGGGGGGTGCGTTTCCTCTCTTTGCGCATGCGCTTTATATGAACACATCTACACCTCGCTACAAAGTCGGATGGGGTTGCACAATCTTAGCGCTCATCGGGTACGCCATGCTTCCACTCCCCATTTACATGTTCTACAAGGGCAAGAGCCTCAGAGAGTACGCCCAGAGAAAGTATGGCGATAAAGTCTTACAGTAAGAAGCATTCGATATTTATCTAGATTATTCAAGCTGTCTAATGATGACCACTGCAATAGTTGAACCAAATCATTTCACTCGGCCACACACTAACATCAAGTGGGTTAGTTGACACCGGCCGAGCGAGGTGATATTACCTAATAGAGACCTATTAGCAGAGGTCTCGGGGCATGCACTTCGACGACGATGCTGCTAAGATGCAGGGCTCTCGACGCCAGAAGAGAGCTCGTCCGGCTTTTTAGCCAGTCTGCTGCGCTCTCCATAAAAGAGAAGCCAGCCAAGCCTGTCACGAAGAAGGCTCAGCCCAAGGAGGTTATTCTATCGTGGCAGATCTCGAAGAACGACCTCGACACGCAAAAGCGTCGAGCTATCGAGTCAATTTTAGGAAAAGGAAGTAAGCTCCAAGTGCGACTGGAAAATCGCAACAAAAAAGGCTTTCATGCGCCTAGCGAGAATGAGATAGAAGCACGCGAGCTACTGCTGGATCGTCTCTCTAAAATGATAGAGGCGGCGGGTGGAGCGCAGGTGAAGCCTCCACAGGGAAGTGTTCGTAGCCGCATGATGCTATTCTACTCCCCCAAGTAGTAGCTCACTTGTACATAAACGTCATTAATGTTCGCCTAAGAATAACATAAATTAAGCAAGCTGTCGTTAAAGTGAAGATGCAATTGCCATGCAATTGCCATGCGAGGAGTTCTGCTAGTGCAAGTCGATTAAGGCCACGGCTCCGTGCCTTTTCTGCCCTGTCATTACCCCATAGTTCGGCATGCCTATGGCCAATACTCTAGAATTGGAAGCGATCGCTGAGCCGAACCCAGATGCATAAGAGTCCTTAACGTTACCGAGGGCTTCAGTGTGAGCGCTGTCTAGATTAACGCGCCAGAGCTGACCATTCCCTCCCGATGCATGCGGGGAAGTCACATACAAATCGTTCCCCACAATGACACCATTTTTGCCAAACCATTCGAAATCGTTGGTGCCCTCCACGTCCTGAGCGCGGCGGTGCTTGAAAATCGATATCACGCCAGGCTGGCCTGAAGATACGTCACCGTTCGAGTCCTCCAATGAGCCCGCCGGTGCTCCGATTACAACATGTTCCAAGTTACCAGTCAGAAGATGGCCACCGAAACCGCTCGGTTTCTGATCATTGAAAGACGAACCAGAGAGCGTGAGTATAAGCTTCCCGGAGAAACGATCGAAGCCGTACACTTTGCTAATTCCAGGTGAGCCTACAAGCACAAATTGAGGAGTGACGGAAATCGAAGATCCAGCCTGCTCGTAATGCGATTGGCCCTCGTAGAGCACATGGTTCTGGGGCTGAAGATATACGTACGTTCGACTGGCAATGGCATTCGCTAAGACATCGGCCTTGATAGCGTAGACTGCGCCCAGTTGATCCAGGCGGAATTCGCAAGGAGGATTCTCTCCATCCTCAGAATCGTGGCGGTCACCGTGATCGGAAGCATCGTGATGCTGTTCGCCCCGTTCTTCACTACTATTGTCAGCTTCGGTGAAGCTTTCGGCGCTTGGCATGGCATGAAGCCGATCCTCTCTTTTGTCCATGTATGGGGCGCCAACATAGAGGGTGCCAAGGGCCGAATCTACTGCCAGCACCTCTCCGACAAGTTTAATACCTCGGTCTCCATATATTGTAGTGGTGCTGTTAAATTTGAGGCCGCCCGCCCAGCCCCAATCGGTATCGTAGATATCGATCTGATTGCAGCCGGGGCTAGCAATCAGAAGATAGTTCCGCCAAGTGGCAAGACTCGCTCCAAAGCGGGTCGCAAATTGGCCTCTTGGCTTATTCTCATTCTTTGATTTGAATTTGGTGGCCAAATTATCAAAGCCCGCCTCGGCGTTATCAAACAAATACACATGGCCTTCACTCGGCGCACCTACGACCAGATACTCGTTCCAAAATAAGAGTGTGCTACCAAATGAAGGACGGATGGCATTTGAGACTTTCTCATGGTCAAGGTTGGCGGCCGGAGGAGGCTGTAGAAACTTGGCAATCATCTGACGGCCTTGGCACGCGGGTTTTAGCTTGTTTCTGCCTTGATGCATTAGATCTGAGAGTATTTCGAGAACCTTTCCCACGTTGTGTGAGTGAGCGCTTCGCCGTCTGAGGTGCGGATGTTTTATACGTGAGGTCACCGCCAGCTCTGTCGAGTGATCACGGCTACTTGCCTCCCGGAATTGAAGTACTCTCGAGGAGGGATCTGAAGTTTCTCCATTTTCGGGAAGAGACCTTCTTTTTGAAAACAAGCCGTATTGAGGATCATCTTCTGTTTCGAAGAACGATACATCCTTGTTGGGATCAAAATCGACCGGAGGCGGCGTAAGGTGGTCAAGCTCCGAGCCGGCGAAGACTTGGCACAGACGCCATGGGTTTGTATCGACTCCATGCAGTACCCAATTTAGAAGAGAAGGTAGACACTCCTCGATCTGCTCGTGCATATCGGTCATGCCGCCTGCAAAGTAGGTTTCGAGCTGATCGAAGAGCATAGGTGAACGGCGCGCAAAACGCTTGAACCCGACTCCTGAGACACGCAGCTCCGCGGCGTATGCAGCATGCCCTCGTGCCATACAATACCGAATGCTGCTCGTAGGAATGTCAGTGTAGCCGTTGGCCGCCAGCAGTGCTTGGATGTCGTCACTGCTATATTCCCATTTGGTAGTTTTGGCCTCACGACGGACTCTACGACTGAGCGTTATGAAGTCTCCGCCGATGTCAAGGACGGTATGAGCTTTATCGTAGTTACCATCGAACTCGGTCTCTGCCATGCTCCTTAAAAGACCTTCGAAGATTCCAAGTGAGTGCCAACTCACATCGCTTACCTGGTGGCTTAGAATCCCAATGAGAAAGGCCTCTAGTCTAGAGGTATCTTCCCCTTTCGAGCGCCGCTCGCGAACGAGCTCGACTCCGTTAGCCAAAAAAGGCGGCCAATGCGCATCCTCAGCAACATCGTATTGCCCCATGCAATTGTAGAACGCGTCGGGGTAGAAGGCGCCACTGCGAACAAAGTCGTAGTGTCTAGCTATACGAGAAGGCAGTAGCGGAATGATGCGCTCCACTAATTCCAGATGAACTCTGCTATTGTTAGTACTCTGAATCTAGGTCAATTGAACTCGAGAGCAGTGCAAATATGCCGAACTGTCTCTAGTGAGGTACTTACGCAACGCCGCATGCGCTAACGCAGCCAATTGCCACTAGGCAAGCGACAATGCTCGCCATCATGTCCGTTGGGATCGTCAGAAAGAGCTGTTTAGGCGAGGCGTTCAGACAGGGCTAGGTGCGCATGCCAAAAGGTGTCTGACAGCTGCTAAAGATCGCAGCGCATATAGAACTTTGAATGCGCTACACTTCAGAGCAAGTCTCTGGGACAAAACTGAATGCAAGCTTCCTCGTTACATATAGACACTTGCCAACTTTTTTTTTTAGCTCCTCCCGCGTCTCTACCTTGAGCTTCGGTACAGATGCGTACCCATTTGTAATCACGCCTTGCTGCTAGACCCTGCCCTGCGCCACGGTAACTCGACCCGATCGAGGATGGGGGACCGCGTTGGCGGTGTGTGTAACGGCGCAATTCAGCGGCAGAGCTTTTCAATTCTGCCATCGGGAGATCGCAATCTGAGTGGAAGTCCGCGACCTCGTACGAGTTCACGATCTCTTTGAAGCTGTAAATGTTCCTGAATGAGACTTTACAAACCCAATTTTATGCAATAAATATTCTGTGCGTGTGCGCAGGTTGTATGTACAGCTTAAGGAAGAACCGCGTCGTAGACCCAATGTCGGCGCTCAATCAGCTCGAAGAACGACGAGACCCCAGATGCCTGCTTCATGGTTCGTTTGCTGCCGACTATCACCAGCTTTTGCTTGGCCCGTGTGAAAGCGACATTGAGCCGTCTCCAGTCCTTCAAAAGCTCGCCACTGAGGTGGCGCTCGTTGGACCGGACGAGTGATACGAGAATGCAGCTCTTATCCCTGCCTTGAGCTTGATCAGCAGTCAACACCTCCATACCGTTCTCAACAAATTTAGAGAGCTGCTTCTTCAAATAGGATAGCTGATGGCGGTAGACACTTATAACCGCGAGATCCTTCATGCTCAGCTTCGCTCGGTGAAACTGGTCGACTATGCTTTTGATGATCGCGGCTTCAGCGTTATTGGAGTAGCCTTGGTTAGACTCACTCTCGTAGGCTCTGTAGCCTAAGGCATCTGTATTCAAAAAGATGACTCTATTGTCGGGATCGATGGCCTGCCAGTTCGGATAGTTTGCACCGTCTTTTGCCCAAACCAGCTCAAGCTTTTGGCGGGCGACTTCCTCGGACCCGCAAACCAGCCGGCCGCCGTACACTAGCTCGCTGCTAAGGCTCATGATGTCCGCGCACATGCGATACTGTTGGCGAAGCTCGATGACCGACTGGGGGTGTGCTTCGCACAAGGTTTTGAATAGAGAGTCAGTCATCCCAAGTTCACGCGCCTTGAGGCTTTTGACAAGAGGGGGAAGCTGATAGTGGTCACCAACAAGTACAAAGATAGGCGCGAGCTGAAGAGGTCCAAGGCAGAATGGTGTGGTGATTTGAGACGCTTCGTCAAGAATGCAGTAGTCGAACGATCTGAGAGAGAACAACTTGTTGCTGGCAGAGTGGCTCGTGCACGCTACAACGGGGCAGTCAAGAAATTCGACTAGCGATGTGTGCGAGCCAGATGCGCCTCCTGTGGAGACTGCCACGGGCATCACGTCGGGATGGACGTTCTCCAGGCGGCTGGTAGTCAAACGAAGGCAGCGAACCTTGGCGGCGAGAAGCTTCAGGACTATTGTGTCCACCGCCGAGTTCGTGTATGCACTCAAGAGCACAGACTTACCTCGCTCCACCAGCGTTGCTACGATGGCAGCTATCGTGGTAGTTTTGCCGGTCCCGGGCATACCCAGTATCAAGGCATAGTCCCTCGCAGCTAAAACTTTGTCAACGGCTTTGACCTGGTCGGTGTTGAGGTTTCGATCTCGCTCCTGGTCGCGCAGGTCCTGAGACAAGTGCTGGTCCGCGGTATCTCCTCTCACGACTCCAGGCCCCGACTGCGAGCTGGGAAGTACGCGACTTGACGCCCACTCGATTGTTGTTTGAAGCTTCGATGGATTCAGGAGAGCAAATCGGGGTTCCTTGAGGTCAACAATGAGCTCTCGTAGTCGATCGTTTTCTAGCAGTCCATTAAGATTGTATCTGGCGAGGCCCAGATGGAAGTCTGTGGACCACTTTTCACCATCAATACGGTACTTCGCTGAGGAAAGAAGCCTATCGCGAACTCGAATCATCATGCCAGAATCTGAGACTTCGACAACCACTCCAAATGTGGTACCCATATGCTGTTTCGTGCTTAAGATAATGAACTCATCCTTCTCAAGTGAGTGCGCGGCAACTTCGTCCTTCTGTGCGGGAAGGTCAGGGGTCACTTGATAAACAAAATTGTCGTCCGAAGAGCGCAACTCTTTCTTTGTCACGGTCCAATGCCGTGGCTGCGGTTCTTTGAGCCACCATTGCCGCTCTCTCAGTTGGTCTTTGCGATCGGCGGTGTTGTACTCCAAATCGAGCAAATGGTGCCAATGGTCCAGGAAACGCAGAAAAGACTGCTCGAGCTTTCCTTCCACTACTGCCGCGCCGTATAGCTCGGCGAGCCCACTAGCCCCTTTGGAGGACCCCTTATCAATTACAGCCGTATATACCACACAACTGGTACTGCGGCTGCACCATTTGCAGGTCATTGGGCTGCTTGCGGTCGGGTCAGGAAGCAGACCGGGTGCCAGCTGCCAAAGATCGTGCGCGATTTTGTTCCTTCGCTGCAGAAGCGCTCGCAAGTCCTGCAGCTTTGCATTGACTGCATACGTGTTGCCCGTCTCCGTGTAGTAGAGCAGTGCCCAGGGGTGTGTATTGAAAGGGTGCCTCTCCGACAGAAGAAGCGTGTACAGAGATGTCTGTGCGCGGTGCGCGATGCTTTGGCTCTCTTTACCAGTTTTGATTTCTAGAGCAACAAGTCGCGTCCCGCGACTTTGCTTCCCACCCTCCGGCCAGGTGCTCAGATTCACAGCTTCACAAGTAGCGTCGATTTTCCCGACCAAGCCCAAGTACGGCGAGCGCACCTCCTCCTCGATGTATGCAGCACGCGTGAGGCGGACCTGAAGCGCGTCGCTGTCATGGTGGAACTCGACCTGTCTACCGGGACTGGAAGATCCCCAGATCGACCGCGCCCAGCGCTGAAGGTCATTTATCAAGGGGGACAACTTTTCCATGGCGGTAGGGATGTCGAGATCGACAAGGGTGAGATCGAGCTCGTTGGCCTCGCTGATGCGCTCGAGGACGAGCTTCATTTCCGCGGTCTTATTCACGATGTTGTTCACAAAGCATGCCTGGATGAACTCATGTTTGATACTGCCCAGGACGAGGCTTTGGTTCAGATCGGCCGGTGCTCTCACGCGGTTTTTTAGGACGACCTGGCGCTCGCAGGAAAGAGCCTCGGCCACGGAGGTACATGGTATCAGAATGTCTGGATTGATGAGAGCAAACAGAGGGCACTCATCAGTAAGCACGAGCGGGGCTAATTTGGTCTGCGCGTTGCCGCTCTCAACGTTAGTGTAGCGGCCGTTCTCGATCTTGACCACGTGCAGAACATCGCCGCGTTGTACAAGAGTATCCCGCCAGGAGCCGCCTAGCATCACCACCCTCGATTGGCCGCTTTCGTAGGTGCAATGGAGCTGCAGGTCACTATTGGATACGGCAACGACCCTCTGGACCATCAGTCTCAGCACCCTCTGACTTGAGAAGTAGGTCGATGAAAACCTGACCGGCGCTGCCAGCTTGAGGAGGTCCTCCAAATCTGAATCGGTGTCCTCATCGCTCTCGTCGAGACCGGCCAGCATGGAGGGCGGGCGCGCTTCCGGTCTCGAGGGGTTCACTGCCTTGCTGAGGGCGAGCAGGTCGTCGCTCGACGCCTCGCTGGGAATGATGCTTTGCTGGACCTCGACTACCGGGGGAAGAGCGGCAGCGGACTGGAGGCTCTCGGCCGCCAGACCAGAGTTTAGCCTAGGTTGCCGCACGCCCCTCAGCGGGCTCTCTGGCTTGCGTTTGCGCACGCGTCTTCGAGGACGAGGCGGCGAGGAAGCCGGGAGCAGGCTGGAGTAGATTCCCAGTACGTCTGTGGTGGGGCACTCGTACTTAGCCTCCTTCACCGGCTCTGCGTGGACGGAGCTTGTAGAGACATCGCCGGAGTCGAGGCTCTCGGGAAAATTCAGCCTCGGAGGTGGGGAGTTCCAGCCGACACTGACCTCCACATGCTGTATGGGGCCCGGAGTATCATCCTCGCTCATCACCCGGCGCACAATTCGGGCCCAACTCTGCGTACTCTTATTTGTTTAGAGGCGACTATTTCGTTGCCCAGCAGCCCCCGCGAGCCTGCCCTACCCTGGTCGACGCGTCGCCTCTTAATGGATTCTGCAGGGTAAAAAGCACAGCACCTACTAGCTCGCTGTTCTGGCGGCACGCTGGGTCTCAGTTGTTCTCGAGCGACTCGCTGGCTCGAAATTCAAGCTGCTTCTTTCTTCGATTTTTTTATCTGGAGGGCCGAGCCTTACTCCTATCAAAAATTATAGTGTTTTTTTACTAACCGTTCATCAAAATTGTACTAAGATTGCCGCTCTCACCAAACTGTGCTTCCCTCGGCAGACTGATGGTCCACCCTTCTGCGCTTAGGCGATGCGCACGGAGGTGTCTATGGGCTCGGCCCATTTGCGCGGCGGGTGCGGTCTCGAGTCGAGGTGTTTAAGGCGCTGCGCAGACTCCACGAGGCTGTTCATGTAGTTCATGCAGGCCAGGTGATCGAACTGCGAGATGGTGATGGGTTGTTCGGCCTCGATATCCTTGGCGTGGTTGAACCTGGCCTTGATGACCAGCTTGAACTGAATCACAAACAAAGAGGACGTGTTTGTGAAGGCCGAGCACCCGCTGTATCCGACGGCCGCGGGCTCCTTGGGCAGAGTGCCCGAGTTGCCGTCGGTCAAGTAGACCGACGGAATGGGCACCTCGATCTCATAGGGGTGCGCGATGCCGGCGAGCTGCTCCTGCTCTGCAGTTGCGAACTCCTTCGCCACCTTGGCCACGCGCGTCCGCGTCTCTATTCTCTCGATCGCGTCGGCGCCGCCCGCCGCGGCCGAAGATCTGCTCTCCGCGTGATCTGCCGCCGCCACTTCCGGCTCGTCCTTCGGGACCAGGTAGGTGGTGAGCTGGACCAGTTCGGCCGAGAAGCGCTTCAGCTTCACCTTCTTGGACTTCGTCCAGTCCTTGTTGGGCTGGGCGCGCAGGGCGACGCTCATCCGGTCTCCGGGCCCGTACGCAGAGACGGGCAGCGACCACTCCAGGTCGACGAGGTGGTCGCTCGAGTTGAGGGTGCCGCGGATGGGTTTGTTGAAGATGCCGAACGTGGCCAGCGTGTCGAACCGGCGGACGCGCACGGGGAACTGGTAGTTCGTGGTCACTGCTGCGCTGGTGGCGGGCGAGACCGTCTCGACCGCGAGGAAGACGCTGTACGTGGACTCCAGGGCTTTGGGAATGGCTATGGACGCGCAAGGCGCCTTGTTTGTCGGCAGGCTGAGCACGAACGGCACGTCCAGCGCGTAGTACGTGTCCTCGGCGCCCTCAGAGCGGAAAATCTCCTTCTGGCGCGTCACCAGGAAAGACTTCTCGCGCTTCTGCGCGGTGACTGAGGGCCGGTGCGACGGCACCACGATGGAGTCTGTGCGCGAAAGCGCGGCGGAGACGCGCAAAACCTTGAGAGGGACGCGCGAGCTCTCCTTGGGTGAGGTCACGAGCTGCCTGATCTCGACCGTGCCGGCGACTCGCGGCCATGTCGCGGGGATCCCGGGATAGCCCTGGATCAATTCCTCGTTTGGCGTTCCCTTGAGTTTGACATCGAGAAGCATGTGCACTCGAAACGAGCCTCAGCGTGGGTGCGCGTGCGCGAGCTATCCAGCATAGATCGG